>CAUYLG010005002.1:0-13981 GCA_963573385.1 Cacajao melanocephalus | reverse complement strand
TTGTGTCAGTTTGCTGAGAATGATGGTTTCCAGCTTCATCCATGTCCCTGTGAAGGACATGAACTCATCCTTTTTTATGGCTGCATAGTATTCCATGGCGTATATGTGCCACATTTTCTTTATCCAGTCTATCATTGATGGACATTTGGTTGTTATTGTAAACAGTGCCACAATGAACATACATGTACATGTATCTTTATTAATAGAATGATTTACAATCCTTTGGCAACCCAAATCTTAACGCCAAATCCAGGCTAAACCCAGTTGCTTCACAGAAATATAAGCAAGAAATAAATGTGCATTGTATGACACTGAGATTTTATGCTTATCTATTATAACCCAGCCATACTCAGCCATATTCAGTCTTTATGCAATAAAAAGAAAAGGACAACAAATGAGGGGGTCATAATGTATTCATTATTAATCTGGTTTTAGTCCTCTATGGTCGAAACCAAAGTTTCTAAAACATCCCTTGCATTCAAGGGCCCCAGCACTCAATGGTAATAAGCAGTGGTAGGGGGGAGGTGTCTAAATTAGAACATTTTCTTTTTTATTTAAGGAAGTCATGTGACTCTCGAATTACTTAACCAAAAAAATTTTGGAATAATCCCTTCTTCAGGAACCTGAGTACAGGTGGATTCTCTTCATAGTTTTGTTTCATCATGACCCTTCCTGCAGCTTGGATTGTGTGTAGCTTCACCCAGCTCTCTTATTCTGCATTCGTATCAATTGCAGCAAGCCAGTTAAATCTCTCTACTTACCCTCATGATTAAATTCAAAAGGACGAAATGGGGCAGGCAGGGAAGAAGAGTGCTATGGTATAAATGTTTTTGTCCTCCCAAAAAATTCATATGGTAAACATATCTTAACCAATTTTCTGCTGCTATAACAGAATATCACAGACTGGTTAATTTATAAAGAAGAGAGATTTATTTGGCTCATGGTTTTAGAGGCTGGTAAATCCAAAACAGAGGGGCCACCTCTAGTGAGGGTCTTCTTGTGGCCCCATTTCATGACAGAAAGGCATCAAATGGCACGCAGGTACATGAAGCAGAGGAAATGGGAGCCAGCTTCTCCTTCCACCAGGAGTCCCCTCCTGCAAAAACAGCATTCATCTGCTCATGAGGGCAGAGCCCTCAGGACCTGACTACCTCTTAAGGGCTCCATCTCCGAATACCATTACACTGGCAGTGAAATTTCAACATGAGTTTGGGAGGGGACATTGAAACCACAGAAAAGTCCCAACTCAGAATGTGATGGTATGTAGAGGTGGGGCCTTAGAAAGGAAACTGGGTTTGGAGAGATTATAAAGAGGGGACCCCCCCATGATCAGATCGCTGCCCTTATAAAGGGATGAAGAGACCAGAGCACTCTCTGTAAACCAGGAAGAGGGAAAAGCCCTTACCAAGAACCCAGCCATGCTGGCACCCTGATCTCAGACTCTCAGCCACCAGAACTGTGAGAAATAAATACCTGTGATTTAAGCCACCCAATCTATGGTATTCTGTTATGGCTGCCTGAGCAAACGAAAATAAAGAGAACCCCAGGCCAAGAGGCCATGCAAAATCTAGGTGTTGGGTACCAACAGTGTTACTGACATAGTAGCTGAGCTGAAAACCTTGTCCAAACAGCCTCATCATCTTTTCACTGGCCTCCCCCTATTTCTCAAAATGACTTGCTCACCAGAGAAGACCTTTTTTCCTATTCCAGAAATCAGCTGGCAGTATTCAGAGGAAAAGCTTTCTCTTGAATTTACCTACCTTCCTGATATTGATTAAATTATCGATCCCATATTCTAACCATGTTAAGGAAATTCACTTACTACAAGCTCTGTATTCCTTCACTACTGGAAGACTGTCATGCCTTGATCAAAGAACAAGACAAATTTATAAGCAATGTCTAACTAACTTTCCAAGTGCCCTCCACAAAGAGCACAAACTAACCCCTCAAACCAGGGTCACTCCCCGCCCACTTCCATTAGGGAAGTAGAAATGGTCCATCTCAATCACCTATGTATTCATTGAACCGCTCATATATTAATATAAGTAAAACTGTGGAGAAGGGCAGGCTTTTCTACTCCTGTTTAATGAAAACTTGGGATAGTCCTACTTTGACCCCCTAGATCAGTTTCAGACCCATTTCTCAATTTAAAAATACAAGTTTCTGTTCCATTTAGACATTCCCTCAATTACTGGGTCTTCATTATATATTCCAAGCATGATACATCCATTAAAAGCCCTTGGAAGCAAGATGATTTCATCCAAACTTAGCCTCAGAGGGAAAAAAGTATTTAAATGTGCAATTTATTCCATATAAACAGCAGTTCTGACTTTAGGATGTTCAGTGTAATAAGCTATGGAATTCAGTTTTTATTCCACAGCAGATGACTCCTAAGTCATGACTGAGAATATCACTCATTTTACTAAAGACTGTAATAACTGACCCCCCCAAAAATAAGGAAAACATCAAAAACAATCTAGAAAATGTATTTTCTGTGTTAGTGAAAATATTATTCAAAATCTGAAGTCTGTAGTCCAGGAGAAGTAAATAGTGAAAGTACTTCTTGGTCTTTAAAGTGACATGAGATGGCTCTGAATGTTATAGTTTAAAAATACTCTCCAAGAATACAAGCCAAATGACTGCAGGATTATAAGCTCTCTCCCAGTTGTTCAGGTATTAAAAACAGGCACAAGTAAGAATAGCCTTCAGAAGAACTAATAAACAGCACGTGAGTAATAATGCAATACACCCAGTGAGGATACTACACCATGTACCTTTTCCTCTTTTTACTAAATACCTCTAAATAGTAATGTTGACTTTCTCCCTTCCCACATATTCCCTCCTCTTTAAAATTAAAAAAATTAAAAGTGTTAAAGGAAATATGACTTAAATGTCAAATAAAAGGCACATTCTTGGGTTCCTCCCTTAGAAGAATGTTGGAGGTAAAGATGGTGCCTAGAATTCAACTTCCTCAGCTGCCATTCCAGCATTTGCAGTTACTTAATGCTATCTTCAATTTTCCAATAGAGATTTATGGATGATGAGCCACACCCATCATCTTCCCAGTCCACCTGTCCCCCAGACATAACTTTGCCCCCTTGTGGCAGACCAGACTCTCCTGCCTCCTACGTTTTCAAATCAAAGCTGGTTCTTTCACATCATGAGAAATGCTAGATTAGTTTCCTGTTCCTGTTGTAACCAATTACAAATTTAGTGTCTGAAACCCACAAAAATTCATCATCTTACAGTTCTGGTGGCCAGACTCTAATCTGGGTCTGCTGGAATGTATTCCTTCCAGAGGCTCTGGGGGAGATGGTGTCTCTTGGCTTCTTCCAGCTTCTAGAGGCTACCTGTTTTCCTTGACTTGTAGTCCCTTGCTCCACAGTCATAGCCTGCAGCCTCACATTGTTTCTCTTTGACCTGCCTCCTTCTTAAAAGAACCTTTGTGATGACATGGGGCCACCTGGATACTCCAGGATCATCCACCCATCTCAAGATCCTCCATCCCATCTGCAAAGTCCCTCTTGCCATCCAAGGTCGCATATTCAGTTTCTAAGTTACGGGATGGACTTCTTTGGTGGGGATGGGATTATTCAGCCTGCCCAAACACACAATGGTATGGAAGACATACTTCGGCAGCCACTGCTCTTGTACACTCTTCCAATAAGCAAGAACCTTTGCCCTCAATATTTAACAGGTCAATTTATGCCTGGGAGCCAACAACTCACTAATACCCCCTCTTTCTACACAATCACTTGCAAATTAAGCTATTTTCTAGGATTCACAATTCAAGGTTATTTACAGTCCTCAAGAAAAGGAAAATACTAAGTCAAAGGACTAAGTCAAAGAGCAAGGAGGGAAGAAGGAAAGACTTTTAGATTTTATGTAAGACAGTGAATAGAAACAAGCAGTAAAAGGGTCATGAACTCAAAGCACCATTTAATTCCCAGAGACCTCACAGATCCTTAGCTTGTTTGTCAACTAAAAAGCACAACCATTTGTCATTGATTTATGTCATTTATTTGTGAATTTCCTGCCCACCCACACTTTCTCTTTCATATTCTCCATCGATCCATCCTTCAATCACTTCTCTTAGTTAGTCCCTGTTAATTTTTTTCATTCCCCCTACTACTCTAAAACATGAGTATCCATGCATACCTGTGCACACAGGTACAGGTACAGAAGTAACCTTTCATTGGACTTTCTTCTTGTAACTAGAACAATATTAATGTTTTTGCCCTGCTGAAATGTGTAGGTTCTAATCACACTTTGGAGCCAGGCGGCTGGGTTTTTGCAGTAGCCAAACTATTCTTAGCATCTCTGAAACAGATATCCCATCACTCACACCCCCTCTAGTGGCAGCCAGACCTAGAACACGGCTGAGCATGCACAGACTAAAGACTCAAAAACCTCCCAAGAACTCGCAAGAATATTTCCATGCTAGGTGTCACAACCCATGCACTGGTATAGATTTTACACAATCTTTCAAATATACAATATTCTGGCTTTGGAAACTGTTCACTTTACGCATTAGGCATTTACCTTTTTCCTTTAAATGACCATTTATACTGCCATATAGTAAACTCAAACAAAAACAGTGGGCACCATGGGAAAAAAAAAATTCATGTTCAGTGAAAAAGCAGATAAATAAGTTGTGATATAGTCACGTGATGGAATATTGTACAACCACAAAAAATGAATGAGCTATAGCTATATACAGCAACACAAGTGATCTTTTTTAAAAATGTTTTTAAAATGTTAAGACGCTGGTCCTAGAAGAGTACACAAATATGGTACCATTTTTATATGCCTCAAAAACAAAAACTTTATTTAGGGATACATATATATGCAATTTAAATATATAAATATTCATACTTGTTTAAATATATAACTATATTTTGTTTGAATATATAAAGATTTATACTTTCTTTAGATAGATAAATATTTAGATTTCATTTAAATATAAATATTTAGATTTTGTTTAAATGTATGAATACTCATATTTCATTTAAATATAAGTGCGGTTTTTCTGAAAAGCAAATGAATAAGGGGCACAAAATTCAGGACCATGCCTGCTTCTGGCAGGCAGCAGGATGGGGTAGAGGAGGAGCGACTGTATCAGTCCTGATTGGATGATAGGTTCATGTATATTGATTTATTACAATGTTTTACAACTTACGTGTATATTACAAATATCCTTCAATATATTCAATATGATCACTAACATGTACCTAAGGAACATATATAGGTAGGCCAACAGACAGCCAGCCCTGCCCACTGACAGAACCCAGGGATACGTTGTTGAAAGAAAACACCATAACCTCTGGGATTCTCTCTTGTTCACACCGTCCAAAGACTACAGTTCGGAGCACAAGGATAGAATTCCAATATTACCCTAGGTGATACAAAGAGTTTCCAAATCTTGAAACATCTGGGGGTTTGCACCTAAGTCACTGGAATATTCATTTAACCCTGTCACTTGTACCTGGAGGCTCAACTTTGAGCTTGCCTCTGAGCCTCAGAAAGCAAGAATGTAAGAACTTTGATCCCACCTGGCCTTGGAAATTAATCATTTTTCTTCACCCAATCCTATGAGACTTTGTGTCAAAAGACACTCGGCCTGGCTAGGCCCCACCAGGAATGATGCTGACATTTCTGAGGCTGGAACCTCTCCGTTGAGCCCTGCTTGTTTCTCTGGACTTTGTCCCTGACCTTTAATTCCTATGACTGGGCCCTGCCAGTCTCTCTCCTTGTAACCAGAGCCTGCCTCTGCACAGCCACTCAGGAGCCAGAACCCTGGGCACTCGGGTGAACTAAATGCTGGGCGCTGCTGCCTGTGAGTGCTGGGTGTCACCTCCCCATATTCACCCTGCCTGCTGGGACATGCTCCTTTTCATTGAATGTCTTTTGTTTCCCCTTTTGATAAAAGAATGTTCATTATAGAAAAAAATGTAATAAGGGTGAACAAAATCAAGAAAATGAAAAACACTTGTATTCCCCTCACCTTGAGATAACTAGATTTTATGTGCCAGCATACAATTGTGATGTACTACGCATATACCTCACTGCACTTATTAATGTTGAGATTCACTCAGGGTGGCTGGCAAAATATTAGAAAAATATTAGGTAAAGTTATATATTACCGTCTCTTTTGGAAGGCCAAAAGGTTTTATTGGGACGGGCTCAAGGCAGCTGGCTCAATTATATTTGCATAGGGGACGATAAGCAGCTTTCCCAGTGAAGTCTGTTTACCCGACATCCCTTTGTCTCTATTCTGTTTACTCATGGGAACTTTGTGCTAGATGGTCCTCTCAGGGGGAGGGCAAAGGAGAATTACCCATTAATAGTGTTTACTCTGGGCCCCAGAAAGTATCATTCATAAAACCACTCTTTTAACCATGTTAATTATCCACAAGAGTGCTGACTTAGAACCTCTGTTATTAAATCTTTACTGAACAAAATGTGAGGATGGGGTGGGAGTCTTGGTCAATTGGCTGCGGTCGCCCTCTGAAAGCAGCCAACGACCATCCCTAGCCCACTTGAATCACTGAAATGGGTGTGAGAGTGCATTCATTCATCCATCACTGAGTCAGGGTCTGCAGGACAGACCTCCGCAGGTGGTGACCAGCGTCTCAGGTGGCAACCCCGACACGACGGAGGTCACAGGTGGTGCCCTGTGTAGATACTTTAAATCTAAATTCTTGACAAAAAATTAACCATAAAGGATGACCTTTCATGTCCCTATATATTCTTCTACATTATGATCTTTATTGGCTACATAATATTCTACTGATCCCATTCACTAGGGATACATACCACCAATAACAAATAAAACAAAACTTACTGGTATAACACAACAGTCACCCTCACACAAGCCTCGGCCTCAGGGTCTTTGCACTCCCAGTTCCTGCTGCCTAGAAGTTCCTCATATAGACACGATCTGCCACTTCACCTCCTTTAAGTTCTTGCTCAAAAATCTTCAGTAATGTCTTTCCTGAGCACCAGATCACAGACTGGACTCTCCCTGGCCCCTCTCCACTCCCTACCCACCTCTCCTGCTTTCACTGCCACTAAGCCCAGTTCACCATCTAACATTATATATTGCAGTAATTCTTTTCTGGCTCACTCACTAAAACATAAACTCTAGAAGGACAAAGTTGTTTGTCTGTTGATTTGTTGATTTATTGATTTATTATTTTTTGAGACAGAGTCTCGCTCTATCACCCAGGCTGGAGTGCAGTGGTGAAATCTTGGCTCCCTGCAACCTCCATCTCCCGGGCTCAAGTGATTCTCCTGCCTCAGCCTTTCAAGTACCTGGGACTACAGGCACGCACCACCACACACCCGGCAATGTTTTTGTATTTTAACCGAGATGGGGTTTCACCATGTTGGCCAGGCTGGTCTCAAACTCCTGAGCTCAGGCAATCTGCCCACCTCAGCCTCCCAAAGTGCTGGGATTACCAGCATGAGCCACCACATCTGGCCTGTTTTTACATTTTTTTCCTTTCACAAATGCTGAGAAGATGATCTGGCAATAAAGGTACTCAATAAATATCTGTTGAAAGGATGGACAAATGAACAAACACATACGTAATTCTACAAAAAGACTGCAAGAAAATAAACTAAAAATTGGAAAGTGAGTTTAATTTCTAGTTGATGTGTCTCTAAGTGATTTAGGCATTCTTCTGTGTGGTTTCCTTTATTTTTGATTTCCTAAATTACCATTGTATTACTTTTACAATTAGGGGAAAAATTAAAGCTATTTTATAAATGCTACTAGGCAAATATGACTACAAGTAACAATGTTTTGGGACTATAAATAAATAAATAATAAGGGAAATAGATTTCTAACCACCTGCAAAATCTTAATTTATATTCATATAACTGCAACACAGGACAGGGTGAATTATGAGAAATGTTCACTACTAATCATTTTTTCTTCTATAATTTAAATGTATTGAAGCAAATATGTTATTAGGTGACAATTATTCTAGTCTGGTTATTTTACATATTTATAAATGAACTTCACTCATTTCAACTCCATAAGTCAGGATCTGCTAACTCATCAAACCTAATAAGCTTGGGGTTATGAGAAACTGAAAACATTGATAAAGCCATCAGAGTTTTACCTTTCATTTGTTATCAAGCAGCTGTGCAGACCCAAGGCACTGCCACAAGAAACACTTTTAATTAAGCAAGGATGAAGTAGCCCCAAAATAATGAAAAATGGGTGATTGAACTCATGTTCAATCAGATTGTCGTAAAATTACATCAACTTAAAGGAATGTCAAAAACAATCCTAAACAACAAAAATTATAAATTATAAGAACATATAACATTGAGTACCTTTTGCTCAGGGAGCCCTGAGTATTAAGTCATTTATGAGCTACCTAATGTCCACTGCTGCCAGACCCACAAAATCCTGGATTCCCTCATTTTCTATGTTTTGACTTGACAAATCTGAATTTAAGGAGAACATGTTACCTTTGGAAGGAACATGCAATCAGGAACAGGTCTGAAAATGTATCGCCCTTGTCAATGGAGCAACTAGAATATTACGTGCACTGTTTGTTTCATTTTTTTTTTTTTTTTTTTTTTTGAGATGGAGCTTGCTCTATCACCCAGGCTGGAGTACAGTGGCACCATCTTGACTCACTGCAATCTCCACCTCCCGGGTTCAAGTGATTCTCCTGCCTCCCAAGTAGCTGGGAATACAGGCACCCACCATCATGCCCGGTTAATTTTTATATTTTTAGTAGAGACAGGGTTTCACCATGTTGTCCAGGCTGGTCTTGAACTCCTAACCTCAGGTGATCTGCCCTCCTCAGCCTCCCATAGTGCTGGGATTACAGCTGTGAGCCACTGCACCTGGCCATCATTTTATTTTTAATGCCTCAAGAACTATATCCGTTGCTGTCCTGAAGATCCACATCAATTTCCTAGAAGGCTCTTCCCTTGAACTTACATTCTAGGCATGTACTTACTTGAGTCAGACAGACTCTTCAGAGAAAAGCGTGGCCCTTAAGTGTTCAGCATGAGACTTTCTTAAAAACTCATAATGTTTTATGTAGGTACACCACTGATGGTGAGAAATAATAACTACAGTTCTCCATATCCTTTTTTTCCAAAACAGCTTGAAAACCTATTTCCATCCCCTTGTTTCACACTCGTCTTCAATGGAACTAATTTTCAAAGCACAACTTTAAAAAAGTAACCACAGATTGGAAACTGCATGTAGAACTTGCAGAAACTTTCAGACCAGATCCCAGCAGCGCTGGCTAAGGCATGCTATCAGTCAATGAATAGATCCGTTCTTTCTTCTGAGAGAGGAAGAAAAGGACTTTGACTCTCCATTGTGCAATATATGACTGCAGAATTGTGCTCAATTATTATTTTTGAAAAGAGGAATAAAAGGCCTATTCGGGTTTTGATTTTGGCAGGGTACAGACTGTAAGACTGGTGCTTAGTTCCCAGGCTCGCCTAGGCCTCTTCAGCTAAAGATTGACCCAAGCACAGATATGCTTATGCATAATGCATATGTTTCAGCATATTCTGAATTTAAGTGATTCTTTTGAGGGATGCTTTTTCATTTAATCTAATTGCTATGGTTTGAATGTCCCCTGCAAAACTCATGTTGAAATTTAATTGCCATCATGATGATATTAAGACTTGATTAAGACATGGGGGCTCTGCCTTCATGAATGGATTAATGTTTTTATAGCAGGAGTCAGTTATCATGACAGTGGGCTTGTTATAAAAGTGAGTTTGAGAAAAAATAAAAAAAGAAAGAAAAAAAGAAATTGAAAATAAATAAGAAAAAGAAGTAATGAAAAAAATAAAAGTGAGTTTGAGCTGAGCGTGATGGTGCATGGCTGCAGTCGTAGCTACTCAGGGAGCTCAGGCAGGAAGACTGCTTGAGCCCAGGAGTTTGATGCTGGAGTAAACTATGATTGCACCACTGCACCCTAGCCTGGGTGACACAGCAAGACTCTGTCTCTTAAAAAAATAAAACAAGCAACAATAAAGAGAGTTTGGCCCTTTCTTGCTCTCTCTGATTCTCCTGCCCTTCCACCTTCACCATGGGATGATACAACAAGAAGGTTCTCAACAGATGCCGGCCCCCTGATGTTGGACTTCTCAGCTTTCAGAACTATAAGCAATAAATTTATTTCCTTTATATATTTCCCAGTCTCAGATAATCTGTTATAGTAACACAAAACAGACTAAGACACCAATGTATCCTTCACAGCAAGATTTTCTTTTAAACTCATAGAGATGTGGCTCTCTGTCTATAGTTGTGACTGAACACAAAACTAAAAAACAGAGCTTTCAAATACGATGTCTTATTAATAAAGTTCAAGTCTTACTGTACAAGTTACAGGGTACAGGCACAAGATTATGAAGTGTAAGTCAGAAGGTGACTTTAAGACACATTAGAACAAATTCAAACTGTGAAGTCCAGTAGTTCCAACACATGAATGTCAGAATTACTGTTACACTTAACATGGTGAGAGATTAAACCTCTTAAGCTATCAGGTAAATATTTAATGCTTTTTATTTGGGAATTCCAGGCAAGTTTGATATAAATAAAGATATGAGTCACATATATAAAAAATGCATTTTTCTCACTAAGTTCCATTCATCACAGGATACAATTTGGCAAACACTAGATGACTTTTTACTTTTAAAAGTGACATATTGGGGAGAGATAGCATGGGGAGAAATGCCAGATATAGGTGAAGGGAAGGAAAGCAGCAAATCACACTGCCACGTGTGTACCTATGCAACAATCTTGCATGTTCTTCACATGTACCCCACAACCTAAAATGCAATAAAAAATACATATATTAAAAAAAAGTGACATAATGTTGTGCTCAATAATTTAATGTGTTAGACATCTCTGATTTAAGTGCTCCAATTTGTTCTGGGCCTATAAGCTGGGTGAATATCAAGGACTTGGGTTTTATAACCAAAGATTCTTGAATCCTTTCGCCTTCCCACCTTTAACCCTCCTCGCCCCTGCCCCGTCCCCTGCCACTTGAAAGCATACAACCAGCTAGAGCATTTTCACTGGCTGTTATCTGGAAGCCCACAAAAGAAAAGAGCATTTCACTGCAAGAATCAGGAACATACAACTGCTTCCCCCTAAGAGTTTGAGAGGGAGAAAGGCTGAGGACTCCCATGATCTGACCAAGCTAGAGGCAAAAAAAAACTCATGCCTCCCTTGCTAATCCCTGCTGGCTCTAGAAAGACTGACCCTGTGAAATCTGTGTTCTGCCTCTCAAGAATCAGCTCAAGGTAAGGCCAGCAGATGCAATGGCCCAGCTGCAAGCTTGAGAAGCCCCATCCACTTCCTGTAGACAGCACACCGCTAGGGGCATCTGGATTCCTGGAATATCTGTCAGGAAATCCCATAGCTCTCAGCCATAATTTTCAAGTTTCAAGCTTTAGATGCCAAGGAAAAAACTGTTTTCTTTAAATTGGCACCAAACAATAAAACAAGGTTTATGTTGAGAATAGCTTCTTAATCTGAGTTATAACGTACCAACTATTGAAGAAATTTTGAATGATTTGTTGTATATAAAGTTACTTCTTTCTAATTTGTTCATACTTAGAAAAACCTGGCCAAACCAAAAACAATTTTATGTTTTTAAAGGGTGCCATGCACACAGAAAAGGCCACATGCATACTTTCTCATTTGTTAAGAGGACTTGATTTAATCAAATGCTACAGTTTCATGCAGAAAGGAAAAACTATTATAATACTATCGATCAGATTTCAATTCAGTACTAGAAATGAACCATAAAGATGTCAATTTGGTTCCGTTGACAGACAGCTCTGTATAAATCCCATTCACAGATTGTAGAGTTAGTGTTTATAAAAGAAATAGGTCAAGTATGGACCCTTCTCAGAACACACCCCCTGAGAACCACATTTTCACAAATGAATTTTCCAGGTACAAACACTGACATGTGAATGGCATATGATTAAAATTATCTAATTTTGATTGTTGATGAGACCATCAGAAATCAGACTCTGGGTTTAATATTATGCTCAGTATAACATTTGTGAACTTTAAGAATACTCTCTAAACATCCAGAAAAACTACACCTGCATAACTGTACACACCTACTGCCATCTTCACGCTAAATTCTGAAGGAAACATTTTAAGCTTAGTGTAGTTGACAAAAGCAGTTTTTCCCAAAGAGTAAATAATAGTTTGTGAAATATATAACACACCATTAGGATTGTAGGGAAGGAAAGAAGTAGTTATTTCTCAATATAAAAGCTTAACAATGGTACCATGAGGCCAGGCACGGTGGCTCACGCCCGTAATCCTAGCATTTTGAGAGGCCGAGGCAGGCGGATCACCTGAGGTTGGGAATTCAAGACCGGCCTGACCAACATGGAGAAACCCCATCTCCACTAAAAATACAAAATTAGGTGTGGTAGTGCACACCTGTAATCCCAGCTATTCGGGAGGCTGAAGCAAGAGAATCGCTTGAACCCGGCAGGCAGAGGTTGTAGTGAGCTGGGATCACGCCACCGCACTCCAGCCTGGGCAACAACAGTAAAACTCAGTCTCAAAAAAAAAAAATGGCACCATGAGTGATGAATGATTCACTATTTGATCCACTTTTTTAACAGTGAAATTCATGCTAGGAATGCTTCTTAAAGGTCCTGAAGCCCCACAGAAAGAAGGCTTGGCTTATTCTGAGATCTAGCCCAACGCCAGAGAGAGGAAAAACTAAGCCTTGCTGACTAACCTGAGAATCTCAGTTGTGTAGCCAAAGGGCAGTTGGAGGTGATTTCTAGCTCCTGCCCTGTGACGGGAGGTTTCTGAGCTCAGCACCTATGAATGTGGAGGTGAAAAAACCCTAATCCCACGTGGCTCACATGAGCAAAAGAGCACCTCTCTCTGCCTCCAAAGATCTACTTATCAGCCACTATATTTTATCCTGGAAATAAAGTGTTTTATAATTTTTCTGTGTTAAAAAGATAAGCACTACCTAGAGCCAGATGCTAAGAATCACTGCAGACAACATACCAAATCATCAAAGAAATTCAAGGAATCAGTATTCAATTTCACATCTCCAACGTGGCGAATAGCGTTACACATTAGAAACCGCAGTGGACACACAGAGGAAAGTGTCCCTTTGGTGTAACTTAGCATAAAAAGACAACAATATGAAAGGGACAATAAATCCTGCAAATTGCACCATCAAACACATCATATACATACATCACACATCATACAGGCTGTATGGGATACTTGCAACCGTTCACTTGTACCTCCCACTAAGCAGAGGAAAAACTGAGGCCCAAAGAGAAGTGAAGTCGGCAGGACCATGAGCTGTAGGGTTGGGAGAGACCAGGATGAAAGTTAGTTGTACCTGGATATACACCTAGGCAATTCTAGAATGAATGAGACCCTTCCCATACATGGTATTTCCATTAGCCTGCCTTCTCTGGGGCACGCGAGCACGTCTCCAAAGGAGAGAAAGCCTTTGTTAGGACTTTTTTTTCCAACAAAAGCCCTAAAATAGCTAGCTACTCAGTCTCTGACCAAACCTAACAGTTAGCAAAGTAGGTCCTTTGGTTCTGCTGTGCTAATATTTTTTCCAAATAATCATTAGAAGCTCAAACAGCTTCTGTATTAAGAGAAAGCATACAGCAGAAATTCTCATATGCAAATTTTAGATGCATTAGAAGGGTTGTGGGTGCAGGAAAGAAGGAGAGATAATACTCTGACCAAACTGATTATCAGTAAATCTCAAAGAACTCTGAGTCAAAGAGAATGGAATGCTTTTTTAAATCCTTTGAAATTACACTAGCTCAGCTTGTCTCATCTTCCTCCAACCACCATTAGACAGAAAGCATCAATTTCCTTCCCTGACAAATGAGGTAACCCAGGCATAGAAAGCTTAAGACGCTTACCCAAGGCAGCCCAGAATATCTTTGGTGGGCAGGACTAGGACAC
>CAUYLG010005001.1:0-18039 GCA_963573385.1 Cacajao melanocephalus | reverse complement strand
TTCTCATTGTTCAGCACCTACTTATGAGTGAGAACATGTGGCATATGGTTTTCTGTTTTTGTGTCAGCTTGCTGAGAATGATGGTTTCCAGCTTCATCCATGTCCCTGCAAAGGACATGAACTCATCCTTTTTATGGCTGTTTAGTATTCCATGGTGTATATGTGCCACATTTTTTTTATCCAGTCTATCTTTGATGGACATTTGGGTTGGTTCCAAGTCTTCGCTATTGTAAACAGTGCCACAATGAACATATGTGTGCATGTGTCTTTATAATAGAATGATTTATAATCCTTTGGGTATATACCCAGTAATGGGATTGCTGGGTCAAATGGTATTTTTATATCTAGATCCTTGAGGAATTGCCACACTGTCTTCTACAATGGTTGAACTAATTTACATTCTCACAAACAGTGTTAAAGTGTTCCTATTTCTCCACATCCTCTCCAGCATCTGTTGTCTCCAGATTTTTTAATGATCACCATTCTAACTGGCGTGAGATGGTATCTCAATGTGGTTTTGATTTGCATTTCTCTAATGACCAGTGATGATTAGCACTTTTTCATATGCTTTTGTCTTCTTTCGAAAAGTGTTTGTTCATATCTTTTGCCCAGTTTTTGATGGGGTTGTTTGTTTTTTTCTTGTATATTTGTTTTAGTTCTTTGTAGATTGTGGATATTAGCCCTTGGTCAGATGGGTAGCTTGCAAAAACTTTTCCCATTCTGTTGGTTGCCAGTTTAATGATAGTTTATTTTGCTGTGCAGAAGTTCTGGAGTTTAATTAGATCCCATTTGTCTATTTTGGCTTTTGTTGCCAATGCTTTTGGTGTTTTAGTCATGAAGTCCTTGCCTATGCCGATATCCTGAATGGTATTGCCTAGGTTTTCTTCTAGGGTTTTTATGGTATTAGGTCTTATGGTTAAATCTTTAACCCATCTGGAGTTACTATTTGTATAAGGCATAAGGAGGAGGTCCAGTTTCAGCTTTCCGCAGATGGCTAACCAGTTTTCCCAACACCATTTATTAAACAGGGAATTCTTTCCCCATTGGTTGTTTTTGTCCAGATTGTCAAAGATAAGATGGTTGTAGATGTGTGGTATTACTTCTGAGGTCTCTGTTGTGTTCCATTGGTCTATATCTCTGTTTTGGTACCAGTACCATGCTGTTTTGATTACTGTGGCCTTGTAGTATAGTTTGAAGTCAGGTAGCATGATGCCTCCAGCTTTGTTCTTTTTTCTTAGGATTTTCTTAGTTATACAGGCTCTTTTTTGGTTCCATATGAAATTTAAGATGGTTTTTACTAGTTCTATGAAGAAGGTCAGTGGTAGTTTGATGGGATAGCATTGCATCTATAAATTACTTTGGACAGCATGGCCATTTTCATGATATTGATTCCTCCTAACCGTGAGCATGGAATGTTTTTCCATCTGTTTGTGTCCTCTCTTACTTCCTTGAGCAGCGGTTTGTAGTTCTCCTTGAAGAGATCCTTTACAGGCGTTGTTGGTTGTATTCCTACCTATCTTATTCTCTTTGTAGCAATTGTGAATGGGAGTTCACTCATGATTTGGCTCTCTGTCTGTTATTGGTGTATAGGAATGCTTGTGATTTTTGCACATTGATTTTGTATCCTGAGACTTTACTAAAGTTGTTTATCAGCTTAAGGAGATTTTGGGCTGAGACAATGGGGTCTTCTAAATATACAGTCATGTCATCTGCAAATAGAGACTATTTGACTTCTTCTTTTCCTAATTGAATACGCTTTCTTTCTTTCTTTCTTTTTTTTTTTTTTTTTTTGCCTGAATGCCCTGGCTAGAACTTCCAATACTATGTTGAATAAGAATGGTGAGAGAGGGCACCCTTGTTTAGTGCCAGTTTTCAAAGGGAATGCTTCCAGTTTTTGCCCATTCAGTATGATATCGGCTTTGGGTTTGTCATAAATAGCTTTTATTATTTTGAGACACATTCCATTGATACCTACTTTATTAAGAATTTTTAGCATAAAGCACTGTTGAATTTTGTCAAAGGCCTTCTCTGCATCTATTGAGATAATCGTGTGGTTTTTGTGTTTGGTTTTGTTTATGTCATGGATTACGTTTATAGATTTGCATATGTTGAGCCAGCCTTGCATCCCTGGGATGAAGCCTACTTGATCATGATGGATAAGCTTTTCAATATGTTGTTGCATTTGGTTTGCCAGTATTTCATTGAAGATTTTTACATCGATGTTTATTATGGATATTGTCCTGAAATTTTCTTTTTTAGTTATATCTCTGCCAGGTTTTGGTATCAGGATGATGTTGGTCTCATAAAATGAGTTAGGGAGGATTTCCTCTTTTTGTATTGTTTGGAATAGTTTCAGAAGGAATGGTACCAGTTCCTCTTTGTACGTCTAGTAGAATTCAGCTGTGAACCCATCTAGACCTGGACTTTTTTTGGTTAGTAGGCTATTAATTGCTGCCTCTACTTCAGACCTTGTTATTGGTCTATTCAGGGATCCTGGTTTAGTCTTGGGAGGGTGTAAGTGTCCAGGAATTTATCCATTTCTTCTAGATTTACTGATTTATGTGCATAGAGTTGTTTACAGTAATCTCTGATAGTAGTTTGTATTTCTGTGGAATTGGTGGTGATAACCCCTTTATCATTTTTTATTGCATCTGTTCGATTCTTCTCTCTTTACTTTTTTATTAGTCTGGCTAGTGGTCAATCTATTTTGTTGACCTTTTCAAAAAATTTTATTGATTTTTGAAGGGTTTTTTTGTGTCTCTATCTCCTTTCGTTCTACTCTGAGCTTAGTTATTTCTTGTCTTCTGCTAGCTTTTGAATTTGTTTGATCTTGCTCCTCTAGCTCTTTTAATTTTGATGACAGGGTATCGATTTTAGATCTTTCCTTGCTTCTCATATGGGCATTTAATGCTATAAATTTCCCTCTAGACGTTTCTTTAAATGTGTCCCAGAGATTCTGCTACATTGTGTCTTCATTCTCATTGGTTTCAAAGAACATCTTTATTTCTGCCTTCATTTCATTATTTATCCAGTAGTCATTCAGGAGCAGGTTGTTCAGTTTCCATATAGTTGTGCAGTTTTGAATGACATTCTTAATTCTGAGTTCTAATTTGATTGCACTGTGGTCTGAGAGACTGGTTGTTAGGATTTCTGTTCTTTTGCACTTTTGCATTTGCTGAGGAGTGATTTACTTCCAATTATGTGGTCAATTTTAGAGTAAGTGCAATGTGGTGCTGAGAAGAATGTATACTCTATGGATTTGGGGTGGAGAGTTCTGTAGATGTCTATTAGGTCCACTTGGTCCAGATCTGAGTTCAAGTCTTGGATATCCTTGTTAATTTTCTGTCTCATTGAACTGTCTAATATTGACAGTGGAGTGTTAAAGTCTCCCACTATTATTGTGTGGGAGTCTAAGTCTCCTTGTAGGTCGTTAAGAACTTGCTTTATGTGTCTGAATGCTCCTGTATTGGGTGCATATATATTTAGGATCGCTAGCTCTTCTTGTTGCATTGATACTTTTACCATTATGTAATGCCTTTCTTTGTCTCTTTTGATCTTTGTTGGTTGGAAGTCTGTTTTATCAGAGACTAGGATTGCAACCCTTTCTTTTTTTTGCTCTCCATTTGTTTGGCAAATCTTCCTCTATCCCTTTATTTTGAGTCTAAGTGTGTCTTTGCACATGAGATGGGTCTCCTGAATACAGCACACTGATTGGTCTTGACTTTTTTTCCAGTTTGCCAATCTGTGTCTTTTTATTAGGGCATTTGGCCATTTACATTTAAGGTTAATATTGTTATGTGTAAATTTGATTGGGCCATATTGATACTAGCTGGTTGTTTTGCCTGTTAGTTGATTCAGTTTCTTCATTGTGTTGATGGTCTTTACCATTTGGTATGTTTTTGTAGTGGCTGGTATTGGTTGTTCCTTTCCATGTTTAGTGCTTCCTTCAGGAGCTCTTGCAAGGCAGGCTGGTGGTGATGAAATCTCTCAGCAATTGCTTGTCCATAAAGGATTTTATTTCTCCTTCACTTATGAAACTTAGTTTGGCTGGATATGAAATTCTGGGTTGAAAGTTCTTTTGTTTAAGGATGTTGAATATCGACCCCCACTCTCTTCTGGCTTATAGGGTTTCTGCTGAGAGTTCCACTGTGAATCTGATAGCTTCCTTTTGTGAGAGACTCGACTTTTCTCTCTGGCTGCCCTTAGCATTTTTTCCTTCATTTCAACCCTGGTGAATCTGACGATTATGTGCCTTGAGATTACTCTTCTTGAGGAATATCTTTGTGGTGTTCTCTGTATTTCCTGGATTTGAATGTTGGCCTGCCTTGCTAGGTTGGGGAAGTTCTCCTGGATAATATCCTGAAGAGTTATTTCCAGCTTGGTTTCATTCTCCCTGTCACATTCAGGTACACCAATCAAACATAGATTAGGTCTTTTCACATAATCCCATATTTCTTGGAGGCTTTCTTCACTTCTTTTCACTCTTTTTTCTGTAATGCTGCCTTCTTGCTTTATTTCATTGAGTTGATCTTCAATCTCTGATATCCTTTTTTCTGCTTGATCAGTCCAGCTACCGAAACTTATGTATGCTTCATGAAGTTCTTGTGCTGTGTTTTTCACCTCCATCAAGTTGTTTATGTTCTTCTCTAAGCTGGTTATTCTAGTTAGCATTTCGTCTAACGTTTTTTCAACATTCTTAGTTTCTTTGCATTGGATTAGAACAAGTTCCTTTAGCTCAGAGAAGTTCGTTATTACCCACCTTCTGAAGCCTGCTTCTGTCAGTTCATCAAAGTCATTCTTCATCCAGTTTTGTTGCCTTGCTGGTGAGAAGTTGTAATTCCTTAGAGGAGGAGAGGCATTCTGGTTTTTGATGATTTCATGCTGCAGAACTGCTGGAGGTCCACTCCAGACCATTTGCCTGGGAATCTCCCATGGCGGCTGCAGAACAGTAAGGGTTACTGCCTCTTCCTTCTTCTGGTATCTTCATCCCAGAAGGGTACCCGCTAGATGTCAGCCAGAGCTCTCTGTTATGAGGTGCCTCTTAGGATGTATGGGGGTCAGGGAGCTGCTTGAGGAGGCAGGCTGTCCCTTATCAAATGCTGTGCTGGGAGCTCCATTCCATTCAGAGATGCTGGGCAGGGACGTTTAAGTCTGCTGCAATGGAACTTACAACCACCTCTTTTCCAAGATGCTTTGTCCCGGGAAGGTGGGGCTTTATTTATGTCTCTTATGTGCTGCTGCCTTTTTTCAGAGATGCCCTGCCCAGAAAGGAGGGAGTCTAGTCACAGTCTGGCTGCAGAGGCATTGCTGAGCTGCCATGGGCTCAGTCCAGCTTCTGTGTAAATGTCCTTGTGGTTTTGTTTACACAGGTAAGGTTAGAACTGCCTCTGTAATGGCAGGCTGCCTTGGTAATGGCAGATTGCCTTGGTAATGATGGACTGCCTCAGTAATGGTGGATTACCTTGACAGTGGTGGACTGCCTCAGTAATAGCAGATGCTTTTCCCCGTATGGAGCTCAACCATCCTGGGTCAAGCTCAAACTGCTGCACTGGCTGTGAAACTCTCAAGCCAGTGAATTTCAGATTGCTAGTCTTTGTTGGGGAGGGACCTGCTGAGCCAGATCACCTGGCTCCCTGCCTTCAGTCCCGTCTTTTTCAGGGGAATGTGTGGCTCTGTCTCACAGGCATTCCAGGTGCCAGTTAAAATGGCTGCCCAGATTTGTGCAGGTTTTTGTGCTGGAAACCCATGGCGCTTGTCGGCTGGCAGGAGTCTCCTGGTCTGTGGGCCGTAAAGATCACGGGAGAAGTGCAGTGTCTGAACCAGAGTGCCAGAGTGGCTGGAAAAGCCCCAATGGCCTTCGTTGGGTAGGAGGAGGGGTCCTCCAGTCCACTGCGCTTCTTGGGTTAGGCAGCACCCTACCCTTCCTTGGCTTATCCTCCTTGGGCTACACTCACTGTCCAACCAGTCCCTTTGTGATGCACCTGGTACTTCAGTTGGAAATGTCACAATCACTTGCCCTCTGTGTCGCTCTTGCTGGGAACTGTGCTCTAGAGCTGTTCCTATTCAGCCATCTTGGCAGAGCTCAGCACCATGACCTCTATTATTTACCAGTGTCCCCATCTACTCATGTCTCATCCTTAAATTAGGACCAACCTGGCTAACAACATTTTTTTGCAGCTATAGCTTTTTTATACCATGTGAATGCCTAATTGGTTCCCAGATTTTAAGTACTTTTTAAAGCTGATTATGCCAGGAGCTCAAATTTGTAGATGCAGATACATACTAAAGTTGAAGATCACCAGAGATTAGAATGGTGCCCAGGAAGGCATGCAAATCATTAACTTTTGGAGGTGACCTTTACATAGGTTGTAATGACATAACAGGATGCAGTGCAGTGGGACAATTGTGTAAACTGCCACCACCCTGACCACTGCTTCCCAAAGGACCCCGTGAATGATCTCCTCTGAGTCCAGGTAACACAACGTTGACAAATAGAAACCATGTAGCCTCTATTTTGCATTTCATTTTGTTCATAATAGAAGGTCTTCTTTAAGGGGAAGAGAAAATATACGGCAATAAATTTTTTAAAGTATTGTAACATTCAGACTGTCAATATTGGTTTTAAATTATTGCATCATTTTCTGAAATAATGATTTGTGCAAGGAATGTCATGAGTTATAATTAATTTACATATGCATTAAAGTCCGCTTTCAAAGAAACCCTCTTTTCTCTTTCAAACATTGGAAATTAAATATTTATACTTGCTGTGATTTCATGTATATATAGTTAATATTGCCTCTCAAAATCACCTGCTCTCCACCATATGTCATTTCCTTTGCTGATTCCTTATAATCTCATAGATTTGAAGTTGGGTTGACCAGAACAAAAATCCTACCAAAGACAACATAAGTAGAAAGTGGAAAGCACTGAGCTAGGTCCATTTTAGTAGGACACAGAGGGTAAATGGGAAGTAAATAGTACCATCACCTTAAAGTATCCCTTCTTACAGTTTAATTCACTAAAGGGTTTAAGAGTTTAGCTTTCAGTCCTTAAAGTTGAATGGGCAATAATCAATTATACTTATGATATTAGAGAGTGTTCCTCAAATTTTTCATCTCTATATTCAGTTTATGTTTTTCTAAATAAAGATGAACATACAAACCAAGAATCATGCCTTGTTCGGTCCTCAGTTAAAGGCAAATTGGAGATCAGGAGATTGAGGGAGCTATTTTGATGTGACATTTGGGGAAAAAATGGAACTATATGTTGGCCTCTATTTCTTTCCATTTTTACTAGGCACAGAATGTTCTTGCATGTTTCTGCCATGGGTACAGGGCTAGTTTGAAAGTGTGGGCTAAAATGGTCAGGCACTGTAATGGGAGAGAGTAAGACCCTTGAAGTCCTCCCTGTCTTTCTCAAACATGGCATGTTTAAGAAAACATGGGTGGTGGCATGTGAAGACTACCTCTTCCAAAACATCAATTCTTTCCCTCTGCCTTCTTCTGCCGTCTCGAATAGGTAATAATAATGACAACAAGGGCAAACGTTTATTTAGCACTGTTTCTGTCTTAAGCACTTGACTCTGTGCTTCTAGAATCACAGCAAATAGACTGTTTCCACCAAATATAAACTCATTCTTGCTTTCAGAACATCTTACCTGCATGAGCAGACAGGGCCTCCACAGGACAACTGCATTTCAAAAACAACCTGAAATAAAGCATTAGGCAAGTGTCTGCCTACAGGCCTGAACACATGGTATTTTTAACATCTCCTGCAAGTTAGGTGGGAGTTTCTTGGCTATAGATAGGATTTGAACATACCAGAAGAGCTTGGACTTGTCTTTTTCCACGTGAAGGTAGTACTTGGCATATTGAGGAGACTTACTTAGTGTTTGTTATGAATAAATAAGCAAATGGAAGAATGAATGAAAAGTCGAAAGAACAAGAGATCATGGATATGTTAACTCTGCAAGTATGCAGAATGACTAAATATCCCCCTCTATTCTTTCTTTCAGAATGCTCACTCTCTCCCCACCACTCTTCATGTGTATACCTCCCATTCATTCTTCAGATGTTATCTCAGAAAATCTCCTCATTCAGGAAGTGGCCACTGATTTCTCAGATGATAAGGTCACTCTTTTAGGGTATGCTGTACCTCTCTTAGGGAACTTATATACATTCCATACTTCCTCAAATCAAAGCTTTAGGCATGTGATTCACCCTCCACTGTGCTGAAAAAACCCTAAGTATAGCAAGTGTACCTTTACTCATTGTATATACCCAACTAAACTTAGTGTGCTACACATTCTAGGCACTTGACATGTATTTGTGAACTAATAAAATATTCAAAGAAAGTGGTTGCTCATGAAATAAAATTGGACGTAAGTGTGGCTATATAGAGGGAAGAGGTATTTGGGTTCACTATGAGGAGAAACAAGCAGTAAGAACTCTTAATCCAAAAGGCAATAGTCTCCCACGTGATATAGTGCATTTGTCACCCCTGGCCAGGATGCATTATTAATACAGTTGGTGGCAATGTTATTTTTATATCCCTCTTTAAACAATTACTTATTGTGCAGCTACTGATTGCATGCTACTGTCATGAGGATAAATTGCAAAGCAAAGCAGAAAGGTCTCTGCTCTCTTGGAACTAACTTAACATCTAGTAGCATAGAGAGACAGTAATCCAATAATCAGACAAATAAATGCGTAAGTACCAACAGTGATTTATTTTAAAAGCCAAGAGGCCAGATGCCATGGCTTATGCCTGTAATCCCAGCACTTTGGGAGGCCAAGGTGGGTGGATCACAAGGTCAGGAGTTTGAGACTAGCCTGGCTGATATGGTGAAACCCCTTCTCTACTAAGAGTATAAAAATTATCTGGACATGGTGGCATGTGCCTGTAGTCCCAGCTACTCAGGAGGCTGAGGCAGGAGCATTGCTTGAACACAGGAGGCAGAGGTTGCAGTGAGCCAAGATCGCACCATTGCATTCCAACCTGGGCGACAAAGTGAGACTCTGTCTCAAAAAAAAAAAAAAAAAGACAAGAAAGTGTCTAGCAGATCTGATCTAGGCCCTAAGGAAATGATGATTGAACTGTGATATAAAAGATGAGGCAGAGATAACTATATTAAAAGGGATGAAGAGAAATTTTAGACTGGGAACAGGCTATGCAGAGGCCCTGTGACAGGCAGACAAATATGAAACACAATTTATTGAGGAACCCAAAAGAAGATCAGTGGGATTTTCAAGGAGAGCTCTAGAAGATATTGACAGAGAGGTACATGGAGCCAGATTATGCTAGGTTTCAGGGACATGTTTATCATTTTATACCATGTTCTTTAAAACAATATGATTTTATACTATTTTCTTAAAAAAAAACTGCTGAAAGACTGTAGGTAACATGGTCAAATTGTATAACACAATCTAACATTATTAATAGTAACATCATGGAGCATTTATTAGGTGCTTACTATGTGCCGGGCAATATTCTAAGGGCTTAAGTGAATTATTTCATTTTATCCTCACTTACACCGCCATGAAGAAGGTTGCTATTACCAGCACCCTTTTGCAGATGAGACAACTAATACTTGGAGATCTTGCCAGAACTAAAGTGAAGGAAGCTGCAACTGTATGGCACAGAATTTAAGGATAAAAGTATTCACTTCAGGTTTGCATGTCTGCTATCCCAACCTTGCATAACCCCAAGAGTGAGCACCTCCTTTAAATCTTGTACTTGAGGCACTTCATTTATCTCATCCTTGTCTCAAATCTGGGTTAAGTAGCCTGTTCTAGGCATTGTAGCTCATAAATTATTAAACTAGCTTTTGCATCCATAGCCATATAGCCTTCAAATTTTTTCTATTTGTAAAATTTTTTGAAATTCTAAATGAATACCCCGGTACCCTTCTTATTAGGCTTGCAAAAAAATAAAATAAAATTAGTTGCAATGAAAGATTAAACTTTATGTTAGATTTCAAATTATATAGCTAGGCTTGGCTGAAATGAATTCAAAGAATGAAAACTGATAAACTGTAGAATTCATCCCAGGCAATAGACTATCTCAACATTGTTCCAGAGATGAGAAAGGATGAATCAAATATTTAAAAAGTAAACAGGTTTTTCCCATTAATTTTAAGCCAATGAAATGGAAATTAAATCTTCTAGCTGCAATTAGATAAATGGATGTCAATCAGATATGAAACTACTAAAGAAATTAGCCATGGGGGTAGTCCTTAATCTTTTTGGGCTTTTTTGTGGGATGGTAGAAATGTAATCTGTTATCAGCATAGGTATGATTGAATTATTAATGATATCGTACAAGGCCACCTAGAAACCAGAGCTTGGGGACTCTTAAATCTATTCTAATTGAAACAGAGAACCAGCAGACTGGAAAAGACCCTGACTCTTCTCAAGATATGTCACAGGATGTGACACAGAGGACACATGGGCTTGCAACACAGTGGCAGCTGCAAGCCGACCTCGTGGCAAATTTAATCTGCAAATGGATTCCTGTTTAAGATAGTTAATGCCTTCCATTATTATGGAGGCTTCTTTCTACATTTTGGAAAGCCTGGTTAAAAATATTTCATGCCGGGTTATTATGCAGATTGCCTAGCTAACAGGGAGATTATGAATGCAAAATAAATCAGGTTTTGAAATGAAGAGCTTTACTGACCTCTTAAGAGGGTAGTAATATGTGCATAATGGTGAGGAAAATGCTCCCAGATCATCAGGACAAGAAAAGGGTCACATTGTCATTCCTTGAAGTGTATTGAGGTTGGAATAAAAATCCAGGAATATCCCAGAAGCAAATGAACTGATTTCAAGAACTGCTCTGCTTACTGATAAGTTACCCACTCTTCCCTGGGATTTCAGTGTGGGGGAATGTCAGGGTCTAGGTGGATGGATGAGCTCCCCATGGGACCGCTAGTTAGTCACTTAATTTCTCAGTGTAAATTTCTGTTGTGGTAATAGCTCATGGTCAGAAACAGCCAGGGTCACTAACCCTGCTGCTTTCTATGACCTCCCACTGCCCTCTCTTAGCCGCAGGGGAAATCTTCTCCCATTGCTTCTCCGTGGACCATCTGCTTTCTCTTTGGTGACTGTGTCCAGAAGCTGATCTGAAGGATCTTAAAGTTAAACCCAGGATTAAAAACATGAGCTGAGCTCCATGGCCCACCCCTGTAATCCCAGCTACTCTGGAGGCAACTCAGGAGTATTGCTTGACCCCAGGAGTTTGAGACTGCAGTGAGCTGTGATCATGGCACTGCACTTCAGCCTGGACAACAGAGCAAAACCCTGTCAAGGGAGGAAGGGAGGGAGGGAGGGAGGGAAGGAAAGGAAAGGAAGAAAACAAAGGAAGGAAGAAAGAAGGCATGAGTTTTATGTTGAGAGGAAGCTGGAATTGAATCCCAGGTCTGATGCTGACTAGTGTAGGCCTTTGGAAAGTTTCTCAACACTCTAGGTCATCAGCTTCTTCAATTACAATCTGAAAACAATGATATGAACCTTACAGGGTGCAGATAGCTAAACTTTTTCTATTCATGGAGCCCTTAGTGTCTCAGTAATTGTTTATCACAACCCCTACGCCAAAAAAAAAAAAAAAAAAAAAAAAAACCTAACAATCTCTTTATTAAGTAGTTAGGCCCAAACAACTGTATACATATATATGTTCAAAAAATTTAGAAGTCTTTTGAAAATATATATATATTGAGAAAAAAATAATTTTTAAGTAAATACCGAGTACTTACTAGTGGAGTGTGTGTGCCTGTTGAGTACTGCACAATTCCTTGGAACTTGGAATCAGAGTTTTCTCTTCCATATTAAATTTTACACCATACTTGGTTTTCATCACGACCAACCTTTACAAAGATCTGACATCTAGTACAATCTAATGTTGCAACTGTGATCTACTTTAAGCTAATGGTTTGCATGGTATATCACAGAAATGTTTCCCTCAAAAATTTAAAATCTGTCTTGGCTTTTCTGTAAGTTTGCTGTGATGGCCTGGGGTGCCTCCAGTCACTTGGGGAACAATGGTTATAGGTATCATGTCGTTTGGTTTAGACGACAAAATGTGAGAACGTATGTAAAGAAAGTGGCTGTGGGCATGCTCATAAAATTGTTGCTGCTGTTCTGCTCAGCAGTTTTTCTCTATGATCGTATTTATTAATAAGGAAGAAAAACATGGTATTTCCTTCTAGGGAATTCAGTGTTGCCAACAGTTGATCAGCCACTTTGAATGTCTAACAAAGCACTGCATACTATGGAAATGAAAGGCATGCCCCTGAGAGAACCTCACCATTTGGTTGAGGAGACAGAATAAACACATAGGACCCAATAGTGAATAACTCACAATTGCTAAGTAATAAAGTAGTGTAGGATTTCAAAGCAGTAGAAAACGAACGTGATATGAGAAAAGACAAAAACTTAGCCGGGCCTTGACAAATAAACAGAATTTATACATGATAATGGAAAAGCGGGGTTCTCCCAAGTAGAGAACTTAAACAGTATGAGGCACAGTGCTCTCCACACTACAGCTAAGGGGTTGGCCTCAGGAGGGGATGTTCAGGTACACATTGTCCTTAGCCCCTTCTCCAGCTTGGTGATGACCAGTCAGCACCTGTTGGAGATACTGTTGTAGACTTTGCCCTTCTGTAAGGACATTAATTCTACAAACATTCTTTGGCTCCTGGGTACCTGAAATTTTCCATAATAGGAATACAAGCTCAACTTTGGGAACACTCATATGGGAACACATTCATTTTTTTTTTCTTTTATGCAAAGTTTATTTGAATATGTTGGAGGAAACTTCCCTTTTTTATGTTAATTTCTGCAGTCTTTGAAGATGTGGGATTATTAAGTTAACTAAGTTTATTTTTATTTCTAGCATTCTTACACAGCTCTGATGACTGTTATGAGATTAATGATTCACTCTCACATTAGAATACAATAAGACTTTGCCCTTTCCAGCAATAGGCTTTTGTTTTTTTAAGTAAATATTAAAGAATCAAATAGATTTTACCTCTGTCTTTTTTTTTTTTAATTGCATTTTAGGTTTGGGGAGGGACAGTGGGAGGTGGAACACATTCATTTTAACCAATGTCCTGGAGAAGCTCTAAGAGAAAAGCTGCTTCAGCTAAACTTCAGGAAAATGCACAGAGATGGCTTAAAATACATAGCTGTAACAGTTCACCAGCTCGCTTGTGCAAAAATGCAGCTTTATTTCTAGATTTTAACTTCTACATCTGCTGATGGAAAAAAAAATGTAATTTGGACAATTCATGCTTATCCAATCATTTTCAGACTCAAGCTGATAATTTAGGCTCTAAACATTCCATTTAACACCCATGAAAGCCTCCTGTACTTTCCCTCTTCCCTGTCGGAATGGCATCCTGCCCTAGCTTCTGTCCTCACCACAATCAGCCAAGGACCCTTTTGCCTTTCCTGGTCTTCCCTATGGGCCTCCGTCCCTATAGCACCCCCTTCCAGTGTGACTCATCTTGACTGGTTTTGTTAGACATAGGTTGTCTTTTTAAATTTAATCAGCTGCATAAAGTGTAGTTGACACTTCAAAAAATGTTCTAGTTTTAAATGTACAATTTAATGTGTTTTAACAAGGGCATACAGTATCGCAACCATTGCCATAGTCATGAGGTAGAACACCACTGCCCAATAGACATAAAATGTGAGCCACATACATAACTTAATAAGTTTTCCAGTGGCCTCATTTTCAAAAAGTAGAAGAAAGATGCACATATTGAAATATCACTCTGTACCCCATAAATATGATGATGCACAATTATTATGTGTCAATTAAAAATGAAGGAAAATGTACAAGAAACAGGTGAAACTAATTTTAATAATATATTTTCTTTAACTTAATATATTCAAATATTATCACTTTGTTACAGAATCAATATAAGAATATATTAGTGAGCTATTTTATCTCTTTTTTTCACATCAATTCTTTGAAGTCTGTTCTGTTTTTTACAATTCCAACATATCTCAACTCAGACAATATGTCTTCACTAGAAATATTTAATTTTTATTTAGAACTTACAAAATTCACAGTTGAAAAAATAGATTCAAATGTCCAAGTTGTTTCAAACCTACTTACAAGCTTTCCAGCACAACTCTTATTTCAATTTCAATTTGATTTAATTTAAATTTTATGTAATTAAAAGTTCAGTAGCTACATGTGGTCTGGGAACATCCATATTAGATAGCACAGATAACATTTCCATCATCCCCAAAAGTCATCTCCTGCTATTTTGAAATCAATCCCAACCTACCACCATCAGGCACTAGCAACCAATGATCTGCCGTTTGCCTCTATGGTTTTGTCTTTTCTGTAATGTTATATGAGTGAAATCAGATTTCACTTAGCCTTTCATTTGACTTCTTGCATTTACCACATTGATTTTGAGATTTACTTACAGGGCATTTAATAGGAGTGAGTTCCTTTTAATTGCTAAGTAGTATTATATTATAGAGATGTACTACACCATTCACTAGTTGCTGGGCATTTGGCCTGTTCCAGATTTTGGCTTATAAATAAAGCTGTTAAGAACATTCAGTCCAGGCACAGTGGCTCATGCCTGTAATCCCAACATTATGGGAGGTCAAGGTGGGACCACAGCTGGACTATCACCGGAGGCCAGGGGTTCAATACTACCAGCCTGGTCCACATAGTGAGATCCCATCTCTATTATAAAAATAAAACAATTTTTAAACTTTAGAAAAGGACATTCAAGTACAAATGTTTGTGTGGACATGTTTTTGTTTCTGCCTAATAAATATACAGCAGTGGATTGAATGGTGTGTGTTTAATTTTACAGGGAAATAACAAATATTTTCCAATGTGTCATTTTGCATTCCCACCAGCGATGTATGAAAGTCCCAGTTGCTCCATGTCCTCACCAACACTCGATATAGCAATTCCAGTGGAGATGCAATGGCATTTTGTTGTGGTTTTAACTTGCATTTTCTTAATGACTAATAATGTTGAGCATATTTTCAGGTGCTTATTTACCACTCATATATGTTTTTTGGTAAAGTTTCTGTTCAGATATTTTGCCCCATTTGTATCAAGTTGTCTTTTAATTATTGAGTTGTAAAAGTTGTTTTAAATAGGCTGAATATAAGTTCCTTAGCAAACATGATTTGCATATGTTTTCTCCTAGTCTTGGTTTGGGTGTGACTTGTTTTTATCTGGTTCCTGATGTTAATGTTAACCTGCTGCTGTTAAATGTGGTGTTACCATGACCTCCAGTACCATGTCCGTGTCCTCATTTTGACTCCTAGCACCTTTGGGTTCACCAATGTGTTCTCAACTGCTTCTGCTTTTCTCTCAGGGAGCTGAAGCCACTTTTAGCAGTCTCTTTCTTTCTATAGCGAGGCTATAGGACTTCAAGCAGATATCTTGAGCCAGTCTGTACAATCAGTGGTTACAACCATCACTCAAGCACCATATTGGTTACACATGAGTTTCTCCAAGAAGATTATAACGTCTCTCAGCTATACTTTAGGACCCAGGGAACAAGCTCCCAGTACTGTCTATGGAATTTTCCACAACTATCCTGTAGTTTCCATCAATTATCTCCTATCCAAGGACTGGGCTAGATAAGCCTCCTGAGGGACTGAGTGGATATTCAATCTCTAGACTAAGCCTACTGATTGTCCTACTTTCTGCCACTTGGTCAAACTTTGGTCTCCTTTCATAATAACGTTCTTATATAATAAACTTGCATTCTTTCCCTTTTCTTCCTCATAATAAATACTAACCTTTCAATCTTTTAGGAACTGGGGATCAGCATTTGAATGCAAGCTTTTGATCTTCAAAAGTTTTTCCTCCCTGTTAGGTACCAGACTCTTACATTTGAGAGTCATGGACTCTAAGATTAATTTCCCTGTTATAAGTCATACATGTGTAGTCAGAAACTCATGAACAAATATAATACTTTGGTCTTTCTGGTTCTATAAGAGTGAGAGAGAGAGCGATGTCTTTATTCTGCAAATTCTAGCCTACTGCAGTTGGCTCTCAGTAGTTAGACAAGTCTCTGAGAGGACAGTCCCTGCAGAGATGAGAATATCACTAATTACTCTGAGCCAGGAAAGCCCAGAGCATATTTGGAAAATGACAATATAGTGATCATTATATTAGTCATGAAATGGGAAGAATCTACCATTTGGTATCATTTGGTACTGTGTACCAACTCCAGCTTAAGCATTTTGTTCATATTACCCTGTAAGGTCAGTAGTTATTATCCCCATTTTGCTGTAGAGGAAACTGAGTATTCTGATAACAACTTTAATTTTCCTGATGTAAAAATATTATTTGTATCACTAGGATTTGAACTCCATGTCGATCTGATTTTAAGGCATATACTCTTAAGCATTAGAACAGTGGTTCTTTTGACTGGGCATGGGGGTTGACACCTGTAATTGCAGCAGTTTGGGAGGCCAAGGCAGGCACATCAGTTGAACCCAGGAGTTTGAGACCAGCTTGGGCAACATGGCGAAACCCAATCTCTACAAAAAATATTTTTAAAATTAGATAGGTATGGTGGCATGCACCTGTAGTCCCAGCTACTTGGGAGGCTGAGGCAAAAGGATTGCTTGAAGCCAGTAGATGAAGGCTGCAGTGAGCCAAGATTGCACCACTGCACTCCAGACTGGGCAACACAGTGAGACCCTGTCTCAGAAAAGAAAGAGAAAAAGAGAGAAACAAAGAAAGGAAAAAAGAGAAAGGAAGAAGGAAAGAAAGGATAAAAGGAAGAAAGGAACAAAGGGAGAAAGAAAGAAGAAAGAAAAGAAAGGAAGGAAGAAAAAGAGAAAGAAAAAGAAAGAGAAAGAAGGAAAGAAAAAGAAAGAAAGAAAAGAAAAGAAAGAGAGAAAGACAGAGGTTCTTAAACTGTTTGGTCTGAGGACCACCTTATAACCTTAAAAATGACTGAGAACCGCGGAGAGATCCAAGATGGCCGATTAACAACAGCTCAGGATTGTAGTTCCCAGTGAAAGCACAGAGAGCGAGTGGACGCCGCAATTTCAGACGAATTTCTGTGGCCCACAAACTGGGAGTTTCCTGGCGGAGGAGCCACACAGGTCGCCAGCACGACTCTTTTGGCCGGCACGGCTGTTTTGCCGGTGCCCCAGCGCGGCGCAGCGCTTCTCAGTGCGGAGTATACGCGACTCGGTGCCCTTTGAGTCGGGCTCGGCTGGTCCCATCCCCACAAGGAGAACAGCAATTGGAAGCGCTGAGGACTGAGTTTCACAGTAAACACAGCTGAACCCGGGAAGGCCTAGCTCTGTGGGGAAGGGGCGTCCACCAAAGGAAAACTAAGAAACAGAAAAAACTTCATCACCAACAAGCCGGACATCCAATCAGACCCAATCTGAAAGTCGGCAATTACAAAGACGACAGGTGGATAAATCCACAAAAATGGTAAGAAACCAGTACAAAAAGGCTGAGAACACCCAAAATCAGAATGCCTCTCCTCCTACAGGGGATCACAGCTCCTCATCAGCAAGAGAACAAGGCATGACAGAGAATGAGTGCGATGAACTGACAGAATCAGGCTTCAGATGGTGGATAACAAGAAACTTCTGTGAGCTAAAAGAACATGTTCTAACCCAATACAAAGAAACTAAGAACCTTGAAAGAAGATTTAATGAAATTCTAATGAGAATGGACAACTTAGAGAGGAATATAAATAAATTGATGGAGCTGAAAAACACAACACGAGAACTTCACGAAGCATGCACAAGTTTCAACAGCCCAATTGACCAAGCAGAAGAAAGGATATCAGAGGTCGACAATCAACTCAATGAAATAAAACAAGAAGGCAAGATTAGAGAAAAAAGGGTAACAAGGAATGAACAAAGTCTCCAAGATATATGGGACTATGTGAAAAGACCTAATCTACGTTTGATAGGTGTACCTGAATGTGACGAAGAGAATGAATCCAAGCTGGAAAATACTCTTCAGGATATTATCCAGGAAAACTTCCCCAACCTAGCAAGGCAGGCCAATATT
>CAUYLG010005000.1:0-31497 GCA_963573385.1 Cacajao melanocephalus | reverse complement strand
CTTACCCCGGGTGGTGTTCTTTGCTTTTTTTCATTTGTGGGCCCCTCCACCCCCGCTTGGTGACCGACCTCCAAACCATAAAAAAAAAAAAAAAAAAAAAAAAAAAAAAAAAAAAATCCACAGACCAGTTTGGTGGGGTGCTGCCAGGAAAATAAAACTTAAAGAAATCCTAATTACTTGGAAAGCCATGAAGTCTCTATACTCAAAATATCAACCTACAAGGACTTTAAGAGTAACGTGACATAGGTAAAAACCTTCAGACTAGGGGTTCAGGTTTGGAGTCCCTTGGGCTGTGCTGCCAGGTCCCACATACCAGCTGAGTGTCAATCAGCTGACAACCCAGAACCTGTAACTTTGGCTTGTCTGAGATGGTATTCTTCTTTCTGGTCTAATCGAATTAAAATCCTAAAGTAGTATAAATAGGATAGAAATGTAAAAAGCCTGAGAAAATATAATAGAAAACAAAGACAGCATTTCTACAAGTTTTGGCATAGGATATTAGTAAGTTTTGTGATCATATTTGTGTACTTATCTGCTGTAAACAGGTTTGAAAAGCAGATGTTTTAAATTTGGCAATGTCTTAGGTTGGATTCCTTAGAAACGGAGATTGACTTATTACAAGTGACTTGCTGAGGGTATGCTCTCAGAAGGGAAGTGAAGGAAAGAGGATAGTGCAGAGAAAAGAAAAGCAAAGCAAGGATGTGTCCTAGACCGGAGACTAGCTTTAGCTCCATCACAGGAAAGCACTGGAGCACATCCTGCAAAGGAGTCAAAGCTACCCTGAGGTAATAGGCTGGGCTTTTGTAGCACATGATAATGGGCTGTGGGCTACCGGGGTAGGAGGACACCTTCCAGGCAGGAGGACTCGGATTTAGCTGAGGACAATGTTCCAGAGAAAGGGCAGCTGAGGGCCACCAGCAGCTGACATTCACAAGTGAGGGAAATGGGTATATGGGGCCTGGTAAAGGGAATCTCAGCCAGGACCCAACCTCAACCACTAAAGGGACAATGGTAAGATGAGCGAACTGACTGTCTAATGGATAAGTTTACTAATTTAAGCATTATAAAAATGACAAGTTGTAATTAGGATTCTTCATGCATATGAGATTTGAAGGACCAAAAGGAATCACCTACTCAAAAGGTTAAACAGCATCCTGTAGGGTTAGTGCGCTGGAAGAACAGAAAGATCACAGTGTAGCTGAAAAGGATATGAGATCAGAAACACAGGCAGGAAGCAGATCATGCAGGCACTTTTGAGCCAGGTTATCAAGTTTCAGTTTTACTCTAAGTATAAATGAGAAGCCATAGAAGGATTTTTAGGAAAAGATAATACATTATAATTTACATTTTCCAAAGATATTTAGCTGAGAGGCTGTTCTCATTTAAATATATATGAACACACCACACATGAACACAGCACAATTTATTCATCCAACCACTGGTCCTACCATTCGAAGATCTGGATCCAATACGGTATGATTGCAGGATAGAAGATCTTTCACCTCTTGAGGAAAATTACTTAGATATTCTGGGTAGCAGTGACTAATCTGTAACAAAGCAAAGGCTCTTCTGAAGTTTCTCTCTTTCCCTTCTATAATTCAGATGCACACATTTAGGAAGTTTTGCAAAAGGAGAGTAAAAGGCTATGTTTCATAGAAGTAGATGGTTCCAAACAACTTTCTACATGTAATTTCTCCAGTGCTTACCATAATTTCTCTAGTCTTAGTAATATTTATGACACAATTTTGTATCTGCTTTTATGATGAATTTGAAGAAAAAAAAAAGCCTTAAAGTTTTGTCCTGGTTAGTTATGCAAAAAGATCTAGTGGCATCCTCTAACTCATAATAGGGAGAAAATAAAATTTGCAAAAAGAGAAACTCAGAAATATATTTTAATTAAGTTCCCATTCCAGAGTGGAATAAGGTTGAGTACTAGTGGAACAAATATTCAGCAAACTGTGTGTAACACTGGTCTTTATTTAAGAAATTATCTTCTTACCTGTGCCATAAACATCACCAGCTCTACTAGTTCTTTGCTGGGTTTATTTGGTTGCAATTTGAAAATCTCCACATTGGATTTGTAGTGATTATATTGCTGTAAAAACTGTAGAAGAATAAAATTTAAGTTTGTCACATTCTATCACATGACTTTCTCAGTACAGAAATTCTTAGTAGAAAAATTTTGACAATCACATGGAGAAAAAGATATTGCAAAAGTATATAAAAACACTCCTTTTGCCTTATCTGCATTCTTCAAAGTGAGTTTTTTTTTTTTAAAGATCTGAGCACATCACAGATAATCTAAACACCCTTTCCTTAGAATTATCATTACAAGTTTAGGCAGCATGGTGTAAGAACAGTGAAGCATGAATCCCAAAGCTCAGATTGTGGTCCTGTGCTGCCAGTTATATCTAAATGATCCCTACTTGCTGGGTGTAGTGGCTCACAGCTGTAATCCTAGCACTTTGGGAAGCCAAAGTGGGTGGACCACTTGAGCCCATGAGTTAGAGACAAAACTGGGTAACACAGGGAGACCTTTAGCAGTGTGTGGTGCTGTGCATCTGTAATCCCAGCTACTCAAGAGGCTGATATGGGATGATCACTTGAGCCCGGGGAGTTTGAGACTGCAGTGAGCTATGATCATGCCACTGCACTCCAGCCTGGCAACAGAGAGAGACACTGTCTCAAAAAATAAAAATAAAAATAAATGACCCCTACTACCATGTCCATGTATGCAGAGCACTCAGATCAGTAGAAAAATAATAGGACAGGCCGGGCGTGGTGGCTCGCGCCTGTAATCCCAGTACTTTGGGAGGTTGAGGCAGGTGGATCATGAGGTCAGGAGTTTGAGACCAGCCTGGCCAAGATGCTGAAACCCTGTCTCTACTAAAAACACAAAAATTAGCCAGGCGTGGTGGCAGGTGTCTGTAATCCCAGCTACTTGGGAGGCTGAGGCAGGAGAATCACTTGAACCTGGGAGGTGGAGTCTGAAGTAAGCAAAGATCACACCACTGCACTCTAGCCTGGGAAACAGAGCAAGACTCCACCTCAAAAATTAAATAAATAAATAAATAAATAGAAAGAAAAATAACAGGTCAGAAATGTAAATTATATCTCAAGTATATGAAGCTCTCCAGTCAAAATCCCGCCCCCCAACCTTTTTAAATTATACTTTAAGTTCTGGGATATGTTTGTAGAACATGCAGGTTTGTTACATAGGTATACACATGCCATGGTGGTTTGCTGCACCCTTCAACCCGTCAGCTACATTAGGTATTTCTCCTAATGCTATCCCTCCCCTAGGCCCCAACAGGCCCCAATGTGTGATGTTCCCCTCCCTGTGTCCATGTGTTCTCAATGCTCAACTCCCACTTATGAGTGAGAACATGTGGTGTTTGGTTTTCTTTTCCTGTGTTAGTTTGCCGAGAATCATGGTTTCCAGCTTCATCCATGTCCCTGCAAAGGACATGAACTCATCCTTTTTTACAGCTGCATAGTATTCTATGATATATATGTGCCACATTTTCTTTATCCAGTCGATCATTGATGGGCATTTGGGTTGGTTCCAAGTTTTTGCTATTGTGAAGTGCTGCAATAAACATACGTGTGCATGTGTCTTTATAGCAGAATTATTTATAATCCTTTGGCTATATACCTAGTAATGGGATTGCTCGGTCAAATGGTATTCTGGTTCTAGATCCTTGAGGAATCACTACACTGTCTTCCACAATGGTTGAACTAATTTACACTCTCACCAACAGTGTAAAAGTGTTCCTATTTCCCCACATCCTCTCCAGCATGTGTTGTTTCCTGACTTTTTAATGATCACTATTCTAACTGGCATGAGATGGTATCCCATTGTGGTTTTGATTTGCATTTCTCTAATGACCCATAATGATGAGCTTTTTTTCATGTTTCTTAGCCACATAAATGTCTTCTTTTGAGAAGTGTCTGTTCTTATCCTTCACTCACTTTTTGATGGGGTTGTTTTTTCTTGCAAATTTGTTTAAGTTCCTTGTAGATTCTGGATATTAGCCCTTTGCCAGATGGATAGATTGCCAATATTTTCTCCCATTCTGTAGGTTGCCTGTTCACTCTGATGATAGTTTGTTTTGCTGTGCAGAAGCTCTTTAGTTTAATTAGATCCTGTTTGTCAATTTTGGCTTTTGCTGCCATTGCTTTTGGTGTTTTAGTCATGAAGCCTTTGCCCATGCCTATGTCCTGAATGGTACTGCCTAGATTTTCTTCTAGGGTTTTTATAGTTTTAGGTCTTATGTTTAAGTCTTTGATCCATCTTGAGTTAATTTTTGTATAAGGTGTAAGGAAGAGGTCCAGTTTCACTTTTCTGCATATGGCTAGCCAGTTTTCCCAGCACCATTTATTAAATAGGAAATTCTTAACCCACTGCTTGTTTTTGTCAGGTCTGTCAAAGATCAGATGGTTGTAGATGTGTGATGTTATTTCTGACGCCTCTGTTCTGTTCCATTGGTCTATGTATCTGTTTTTCTTTTCTTTCTTTTTTTTTTTTAGAGACTAGGTCTCCCTCTGTCACCCAAGCAGGATTCCAGTGGCACAGTAATAGCTCACTGCCACCTCAAACTCCTGGGTTCAAGTGGTCCTCCTCCCTCAGCCTCCTACGTAGCTGGGACCACAGACGTTTATTACCATGCCTGATTTTTCATTTTTATTTTTTTGTAGAGACAGGGTCTCTTTATGTTGCCCAGGCTGGACTCAAACTCCTGGCCTCAAGTGATCCTCTCATCTCAGCCTCCCAAAATGCTGGGATTACAGGTGTGAGCCATAGCACTCGGATCCCCTCTTCTTTGAAATATCAATTAAAACTTTATGCTAAAGCTCTAGACAGGATGTGTTAACAGCCAATAGCAACAGACATATGGAAATAATAATAGCTTCCCCTTATTCAGCACTTGTTATGTACTAAGTTCCTTATGCACATCATCTCATTTACTTATGTTTAGTTGTAACAGCAACCCAATAATCAAATGTTGGCATTTACCAGGCCTCAGTTCCACAGTTCCATGCCTTACAGCTAACTACTCTCCACCCATAGTCCATGTCTTTAGATTGTGTGTGACACACACACACACACACACACACACACGCACACACACTGTTTCTCAACATTCCTACCTGGTCCAGTGAACTTTCAATTCATATATCCAGTCACCTATCTGACATCTCTGTTTAGTTGTCCAAACAGATGTCGTTAACTTAGCATGGTCAAAAAACATAACTTGATTTCTCCAACAAAACTGCCAGGCCTCTAGCTTTTTCCAAGAGCAGGAGTCAAGTCCCTACCTGCTTCAGATAGAACCACTTCTCTCTTGACCTGACACCTCCACTGAATAGGAATGAGGAGAGGGCCGCAGAACTCTTCATGTTCCTGACAAAATCTTCACCCCATTTCTTCCCCCACTCCACCCATGGCCCAGCGAACACAATTTACCTGCCTTCAGATGATCAGGATTCATCTCATTACACTCTTTATGTATGTGCATCAGTCACCACAAGATCCCAGTATTCCCCAGCCATCCCTCATCCCCCTCACTCTAATTCTCATACCACTAGAATCCTGAAACTCTTAAGTGTGGGGCCAAGGCATCTAAATCTCTTTTAAACAGCCCAGTCATTCAGATGCTCTATGGGAACAGTAGTTTTCTCTTGACACACTGCTACATCATTTTCTTTCTCCCAGCATGGATGCGTCAGTAGGTGTCCTCCTTGTTCGTCAGTGCTACTTCAGAGACTCACATCCCTCCAGATTAATATCGTTTCTTCTCCTTAACTGTCCTCACCCTCAGCTTTGAACCTTACGCTACAAGACCCACTATTCCTCCTTGCAGTCATCTAAGGACTAGGGTTATCCCCACATTCCTTGAACATTTCAGCTCTTTGCTTTCTCACCCTCTAACACAATTCCTGTTACAATACTTAGTAATTTCATATCCACATGGAGGGTCTTTACAATACCCTGGCCCCTCATTACCCTGACCTCTTCTTCTCTAACCATCTTGAACTTACTGTATCTCAGCACTCACTCCCATGGTCACACCTTAAACGTTGTCATTACCAATAACTATATTACAACTCCATAATCTCAACTAGAGGTATATTCCTCTCTAACCACATCTCCAATTTTCCAAACTCCGACGATCCTTCAGTCTCATCAGAATCCACAGTCCACTGAGCCGACTACCTTTCCACTGCCCCTAACCAACCCCCAACCCAACTTCCCTTCTTATCCAGCTTCAATTTCATGACCAATCATTATAATCACCTCCATGCATATACCTCAACTCACTTGCCCGTTTCTCTTACCATTACACTCATTTGGTAAAGTGCCCACCCTGTGCTTTCCTTCTCTACAGCTATACTCCCAGAGCTGAATATGGTTGGAGAGAATCGGCTAATTGGTATCATTTTATTTTTTTTAATTTTTTTTTTTTTTTGAGCCAAGGTACTTCTGTCACCCAGGTTTCTGTGCAGTGGTGCCATCGTGGCTCATTGCAGCATCAAACTCCTGGGTTTAATCAATCCAGCTGCCCTAGCCTCCCAATTAGCTTCCAATCATACTCACAACTACAAACCTCAAATAAGCCCTGAGCGTACTCTAGCAACCTCATTATATTTCTCCAGTCCTCTCACTTTCCCACTTTCCTGGACAACAATTTCATACTTTGCATTCTGTCCTCAAATCTCACTTTTTCCCTGTCTTCATTCTCAGCAGATGATCTTATCTCCAATTTCACTAGGAATATAAGCAATCTGAGGATAATTTCCATTTAACCACTTGCCTTCTCTGTGCCCATTTACTTTACCTTCTCTCCTACAAAAGCTATCAGGCCACCATCTAAGGCTCGCCCTTCCAGGTATGCATTAGATTCTAAACCTTGTAATGTCACTCAATCAAGATCTTTGCTCCACTAGTCCCCACCTCCCATTTCCTGCCTCAACAGGTTCTACCGTATCAGTATATAGATATGCTGTTCTTTCTGCCATCTTAAAACACACACACACACACACACACACACACACACACTTTATGTGTTACTTAACTTCTTATATTGTTTCCTACTCTTTATTTCCACTACCTTGATCCTTGGAGAGGCTCTCTCTACTGGTGACCTAAGCCACTGAGACTGCCATGTGTTAAAAAGCACTCATAAAATATCTATACGTGAAAATTTGGGGGAGGAGAGAAGTGAGAATGGCAATGAAAAAACGAGTAATTGTGTTAGCCATTGAACAAATCACAATCTGGTAGGAAGCAGCACAAACATGTAATTGCAGCAAATGCCTAGCAGAGATACCTGTTTAATGCCTGTCTGATAAATGGATGTCCGAAGGAAGCACCTGCCCGATTAACATATCAAAATCACTTTCATTTTGTCGGTACTCGGTTCAAACACCCCTAATGTTCGCAACTTACATGAGGTTAGTATACAAAGCCCATCACAATGAGGGCTTAATTTTTCAACCTAATCTTTTCCAGAAGCTAATTCTGACCTCCAGGTCATGCCAGTTTCCAATAAGTTTGAATCTCAGCTTAACTGCATATACTAAGCTCCCGAGTCTGTCCCTTATGCTTGACAACCCCCCATTCTTTCCTGGCACAGTCCAGGGTACACAGCCGGCTCTCAGAATCGGACATCAATAGAAAGCGTTCTAACATACGATTCATCAGGTGTTACCCACTAATTCAAGTTTGGGATTTCCGAAAAGAGGCTGAGAAACCTGCGTGGAAGTTAGAGGTTGAGTGCGGCCCATTTCTCTCTCCACCTCCGTGCGGTCGGAGAAAAATCTTAAAACAAAATGGTTTTAAAGGTGTTTCGCGGTAGCAGAGTCTACAGGGCAGGGAGAAAATCCAAACGGGCAACAGATTTTCAAGGGAACCCTAAAGCATGTCCCTTCCCCAACTTCTTCTCTGGAAGGACCCCTGAACCTAACAGAAGAACACGCGGCGAGCCTGGATCCCAGCCCTACTCCATGCTTCCCCCGACTGGCCTCTCAACCATCCACCATCCGGTCTCTAGCGTCTGCCCCTCCGCACCCACCTCCTCGATGTAGGCCGGCGGGTCTCGCTTAATCAGATTCTGTAACTGCGGCAGGTTGCTGGGCAGCTTGTTGTTGTTTCTGCTTGACATTTTGGCTGCAGACCCGAGACTGCTGGCAACCGCCAATACCCGCCAGCTGGAGCTTGGACTCGTGCTTCCGGGTACGACCGGAAACAGCACAGGGGACACTAGACAGAAGGCACCATAGTGGTTCCTAAAGCGAGCTATGCTACGGAAGCCTCAGAGTGTCAAATTTACTCTCGTTGCCAAAATGCTCTGTGGTACATCGGGAGAACTAACTACCATAGTCCTGCCCCTCGCCCTTGGGCATATGCTGCTACTATTGCCTAGCGTTTCTGAAACGATCTAAAATGTAAATTTTTTCACTCGTATTATCATATTTCATCATCCCGACACCCATATGAAGCACAAAAATGAGGATTAATAGTTTATTTTTAATCCCACAGTCTAAAGTTAGAAACTGAAAAGAACCATAGCACAATTCCCTTTTAGAGAAGAGAAAATGAGCAATAAAGGTCGTATACGTTAATCTGTATGATTTTTAAAACATGTTTGTATTTTGGTTTTGGTTGTTTCAATTTATCGTGACCCATACAAGAGTGCTGGATAAAATGTGATCATGTTGACCATTACAAAGTGCAATTAATCCGTAGTTAAAATTCAACCATTGTTATAAGCTTTGTAAGCACTCCACAGACAGAGTTTTTAATTTAGATCCTGGTAATTCGAAAGAGAGAATACATTTCTACAATCTCTTTTTTTCTCTCTTTTTTTATTTTTTAATTTTTCTTTTCTTTTTTTTTTTTTTTTTTTTTCTCTGAGTAGCAGGGAATCTACAATCTCAACATGTACACAACTCAATAAGGGTCGAATGAATGATGCAGGGTATTGTTAATACAAAAATTAGAGAAAAAAAACCTTAATTACCCACCTGTGCCAGGCACTATTCCAAGCGCTTGTATTAACTTCCTTAATCCTCAGAACAGCCCTCTAAAATAGGTGCTATTATTATCTCCATTTTATAGAAGAGGAAACAAGCTCAGGGAGGTTGACTGCCTCAATTCATAGCTTGTGAGGAAGATGAGATTTCAATCTAAGCAGTCTTGATTGTAACAACATGAGAAAGACATTGCCTAACAGCTGGTAGCTGGTTGCTGCTCTGGCATGATAGCTGGACGGTAGTGTTCTGCTTAACCAAAACCATTTTGCAGAACACCAACCTCATCTGTGACCATGATAAAATGAGCCCCAAACAAAACGACTCTGTAATCACACCTGCATGCAAAATAAAGAACGCTCCACAAACCATGTTATTTAGCTACGTTTGGAGAATGACTTATTTGTTAATTATCAAATCAGTTACCTGTGAAGTTAAGAAATCAATGTAAGCAATACATCTTTTTTAAAAAGCATAGATTTAAATTAAAATTTTTTGGTTAGGTTGTTTCAGTGAGGGCATAAAAAGCATTCTCAGCCAGGCATGGTGGCTCACGCCTGTAATCCCAGCACTTTGGGAGGCCGAGGCAGGCGGATCAGAGGTCAAGAGATCGAGACCATCCTGAAACTCTGTCTCAACTAAAAATACAAAAATTAGCTGGGCGTGGTGGCACACCTGTAATTCCAGCTACTCGGGAGGCTGAGGCAGGAGAATCGCTTGAACCCAGAAGGCAGAGGTTGCAATGAGCAAGATTGAGCCACTGCACTCTAGCCTGGGCGACAAAGAGCAAAATTACATCTCAGAAAAAAAAAAAAAAAGCATTCTCAAAACAAAATCTGTCTGAGTGTTGTAGCTCAAGCCTGTAATACTGGAACTTTGGGAAGCCAAGGTGGGAGGACCACTTGAGCTGGCTAGTTCAAGATCAGCCTGGGCAACATAGTGAGACCCCATCTCTACCAAAAAACTAAAAAATTAGCCAGGCATTGTGGCGCATGCTTGTGGTCCAAGCTACTCAGTTGCTGAAGCATAAGGTTTGCTTGAGCCCAGGAGGTTGAAGTTGCAGTGAAGCACTGCATGCTAGCCTGGGCAATAGAGTGAGACCCTGTCTCAAACAACAAAAAAAGAAAAAGTCTATATACAGGTACTTGAAAATGTCTGGTATATTGAAACAATAGCCACAAGTTTGGTGTGACTAAAGGTTGGGAGGGCAGGGTGCAGCAGGGAAGGAGCTGAGAAAAATGAGATGGGAGAGGTTATATAGTCCTGATGATGAAAAGCTTTAATTGCTATTCTAAGGAGGGCATACAGATCAGTTCATTTTACCTCCAGCAGCAATGAAGGCAGGGTTTGTTTTTGATAAATGAGAACACTAAGATTAAGAGTGGCTAACTGAATATATATGTATTTAAGATGTTAAATAATTTGGCTATCTAAGGCCAGCATCTCTGCTTCCATGTGAGATCTCATTCTTTGTTTTTAAAATTATAATGTATTTATTTATTTTACAGCTTTATTAAGATGTAAATGATATACAAGAAACTACCCAGTAAACAATTTGGTAAGTTTTGTCATATGTATGTACCCATAAAACCATCACCACAATCAAGATAATGAATATATCCCTCATCCCCAAAGGTTCCTTGTATCTCACCATTCCCAGACAATCACATATCTGCTTTCTGTCACCAGAGACATGTCTGTATTTGCTGGAATTGTACCCAAACAGAATCATACAGTACCTATTATTTGGGGTCAAGCTTCTTTCACTTAGCATAATTATTCTGAAATATATCCATGTTGTTGTATGTATCAATAGTTCACTCCTTTCATTCCTGAGCAGTATTCCATCATATAGACATATCACAATTTGTTTATCCATTCACTTGTTGCTGGATATTTGTGTTGTTTCCAATTTTGGCTGTGAACATTCATGTTCAAGTCTTTTTTTTTTGAGATAGGGTGTTGCTCTGTCACCAAGCTTTAAGTGCAGTGGCATGATCACAGCTCATTGCAGCCTTGAACTCCTAAACTTAGCCTCCCTAGTAGTTGGGACTACAGGTGATGTGCCGCCATGCCCAGTTCATTAAAAAAACTTTTTTTTTGTAGAGACAGGGTCTCACTATGTTGTCCAGGCTGGTCTTGAATTCCTGGCCTCAAGTGATCCTCCCAAAGTAATGGGATTACAGGCTTGAGCCACGATGCTGAGCCATCAAGTCTCTATGTGGACATAAATGTTCATTTCTCTTGGTAAATGTCTAGGAGTAGAATGGCTGGATCAATATGGTAGATTTATATGTAACTTTTAAGAAACTGCCAATCATTCTACTTTGGATGAAATGAAAAAAAGAAAAGAAGGGGGGAAAAAAAGAAAGAAACTGCCGATCAATCTTTTGCTTCTACCATTCCACTGAAAATGTTTTTATCAAGATCACCAATCACAACAATTTTCATTATTTATCTTACCTGCAACATTGGGCACAGTTGGTCTTTCCCTCCTCCTGGAAACATACTAGGTAATTGACCTTTAATTGGGCTCTCTGCATTTTCCCTTACCCTCCTACACTGTATTTCCATGTAGTGGCCAGAGAGAGCCTTAAATGGATCAGGTTATTCTTCCAGCTTCCCTTCTTACTCAGAGTAAAAGCTAAAGTTCTTTAGTGGCATAGAAGCCTGTTACGAACTGTATAATTGTGTCCTCCCAAATTCATATGTTGAAACCCTGACCCCCAACGGGATGGTATTAGGAGGTAATTAGTTCATGAAGGTGAGGCACTCATGATGAGATTAGCATCCTTAGAAGAAGAGATACAAGAAGGCTTGCCTCCTTTCTCTCTGATCTCCGCCATGTGAGGATAGGAGAAAACATCTGTTTACAAGTTAGGAAGAGTGCCTTATCAGATACTAGATCTGCTGGCACCTAGATTTTGGACTTGCCAGCCTCCAGAACTGTGAGAAGTAAATGTTTGTTGTTGAAATCATCCAGTCTATAGTAATTTATTAAGCAGCCCAAAGCCCCGTATGATCTGATCCCACACTATCTCGCCAGGTTCCTCCTCCCATCACTCTCCCCTTTGCTTACTCTACAACCCTTCAATCCCCTCATGACGTCCTAGCTGCCTTAAATGTATCAAGCTTCAGGCCTTCACACTTGCTGTTTCCTCTGAGTGAAGTGCCACAAGCCTTGCTCTCTCACTGTCTTCAAGTGTCTGCTCAAATGACAACTAATTAGAGATGTCTTCCCTGACCTCCCAGCCCTCTGCTCACCCAACACTCCCTTCCCTGCTTCGTTTTCTCCATAGCCCTTATCAGCCTCTGATACATATTTACTAGTTTAGTTTTTATTGCCTGTCTTTCTGCACTAGAATATGAGCTTAATGAAGACTGTTTTGTTCATTCTCTATCTTGCACACTTGGAGCAATGCATGCATATAATAGGTAATCAGTTAATATTTGTTGAATGAATGAACGAATGAATGCATGGATAATCTCTAATGACTCTTCCAATTCTTCAACTGTGTGATTTATTACAGCAGGAACTTAAAATATCTCGGACATATACAGATAAAATTTACCTGAAAATCAATAAGTGACTAACATGTGAATCTTTATCTCTCTCATTAGAAACCAATAATATTGACTGTGTTCAGAAACGCCAGTCGTGTCTTCATCCTTTTCTGATTAAAATATATTGTTTTATTATTATTATTATTATTTTGAGATAGGGTCTTGCTCTGCCACTCAGGCTGGAGTTCAGTGGCACTATCATGGCTCACTGTAACCTCAACCACCTGGGTTCAAGCTATCCTCCTGCTTCAGTCTCCCAAGTGGCTGGGAGTATAGGTATGCACCACCATGCCTGGCTAATTTTTAAATTGTAGAAATGGTGGGGGGGGGGGGTCTCACTACGTTGCTCAGGCTGGTCTCAAACTCCTGGGCTCAAGTGATCCTCACGCCTCAGTCTCTCAAAATGTTGGGATTATAGGTGTGAGCCGTGGTGTTTGGCCTGTTGTTTTAAAAAACTGTTATATTAGCCACTAGAGGGCGATCATGCTTTTCTTGTTAACAGGGAAGTTACGTACTTTGACAGGCCCACAAACTCAGAAATCTCATACAGAAGAATTCCGGTCCTTCTTAAAGCTAATTTAATTTTTTATTGTGCTTTCTTTTTCCTCTCTCTTTTTTACAGCTTTATTATGAGTTTTCCCCACAAGCCCATGTATTTCTTTGCTCCTGTGGACAGTGAAAACTTTTGGCTTTGCTTCCGGCCAAATCTATCAACCCTGATAGATCTGGTGCCATTGGTACAGGCCCTCGCTTCTTGCCGCCCTCCACCGCCTCTCTTTTTGCTGATCCAAGATCCCCAGCATTCTCCCTAGCTGCCAGAGATCGTTCCTGTTTCTCCCATTATTCAGAGAAATTTAGCTTTAGTTTTGCTTTAACTTCCATACCATCAAAACTCCTAGGCCCATCTCTCCCTAGTCAAAGGCTCCATACAAAAGAGACATCTGTCCTGAGGTAAATTCTGAGGATTTCGATATTGCAAAAGTGATTGCTGACATTTCTTTTTCTAGGCAACACAATATTTTTCCTCTCTGTTATATGCTTTGACACTGATCATTTACCTAACAGACTGTGATTTTTAGTTCCTCATTCCAGAGAAAGTTCAGGTTATCTACTCCAATGGTTAAAGAAAGCTGGTGGTAGATGGCTGTACCTACCTGGTCCTACACTCTACACAGAAAGCAGAGGCCAAGATTTACTTCTCTGGAAATGGAGATACCAGCAAGTCATTCCTTCTTTTTTGCTTTGAGCAAAACAAATTCTTTATTAAAACTGTTGCCTTGAAACAGTATATTTAAAGGAAGAATTTTTTTAAAAAATCTGTATATTCATCAACATCCCATGAATAGAAAGAAAAAAAGAAATTTTTTTAGAATAGAAAGAAAAAAAGAAAAATTTTTTAAATAAAAATCTGTATAGCAGACTTTTAGAGAAAGCAAATAGTTATGTATAACTTGACACCTTTCCCCCTAATCTTTTGTCAGTTTGCCCCAGTTCATAATCTTATTAATGGACTTAGATTAGACTGATCTTTGTGGTTTATTCATCTCCTTAAAATGTAGTGTCGAAAGTTTGAAGTTTCCTCCTGAGAACTTTAAACCAATGGGGATATCAAATGCCTCAAGCGACGTCTTGGCTTGTGATGACTTGGGAGCTAATTCCACTCCCTATTGAGAAGTGTTGCCTGTTTCTCTTTCTCAGTTAATCTCAACCTCTCTCTATACAGGCCAAAAAAGAGACAGTACTTTAGTATCTGTGATTGTAGTCTCCCTTTATCTTCCTTTCCAATAAGAAGACAACTTTCCAGTTTCCCAGTAAGGATAAAGAAACTACAAATAAGGGCTGAGCATGGTGGCTCATACCTGTAATCTCAATGGTTTGGGAGGCCGAGATGGGAAGATCACAAGGTCAGGAGATCAAGACCATCCTGGCTAACATGGTAAAACCCCGTCTCTACTAAAAATACAAAAAATTAGTCTGGTGTGGTGGTGCACACCTGTAGTCCCAGCTACTTGGGAGGCTAAAGCAGGAGAATCACTTGAACCCGGTAGGCGGAGGTTGCAGTGAGCCAAGATCGTGTTACTGCACTCCAGCCTGGGTGACAGAGCAAGACTCTGTCTCAAAGAAAAAAAAAAAGGAACTACAAATAGCTTTCTCCCAATTAACTGACCTAGAGCTCACTAGCTTGCTTGCTTTATTATTTATTTACAAACAGAGTCTCACTTTGTTGCCCAGGCTGGAGAGCAGTGGCATGATCTCAGCTCACTGCACCATCAGCCTCCTGGGTTCAAGTGATTCTTGTGCCTCAGCCTCTTGAGTAGTGGAGATTACTGGCGTGTGCCACCACACTCAGCTAATTTTTTGTATTTTTGAATAGAGACAGGGTTTTACCTTGTTGGCCACACTGGTCTCAAACTCCTAACCCCAAGTGATCCATACACCTCGGCCTCTCAAAGTGCTAGGATTACAGGCGCCAGCCATGATACCTGGCCACTAGCATTTAAATTCATAAGTACAGTTTACAGATTAAATATTTTATCCATTGCTCTAATGTATAAACTTTGTTCAGATACAGACTGCTTTCTAGTACAGCAAAATAATGGAAGATTTTAATCATAGAACAATCCTTACTAGTTAAAGTCATTTTATGACAGAGCATGGAGGTGGATATCAGTGTGGCCAGGAGCATTCTGGGATGGAGTCATGGGAAAAGTGGGACTTGAATCATGTGTGGGTGGGAGCCGGATAGGTGAGGGGTGGAAAGTAGGACAGGGCAAATAAAAGAACAAGCAAAGCTGAGGGCAGAAATGAGCATCGGATGAGCATGACAAGCATAGTTGAAATTGATTTGAAAAAGACCTAAATGAAAATTTGGGGTGAAGCATATGTCAATCAACTAAAAAATTGCATATTAGGAGTTTCCTAAGTGTCAGGCACTGCTCTAAGCATGCAGTAGTGGGAAAGACAAAGTTTCCATGGGCAAGGAACCTAAATTTGTACATGTGGTAGGGTAGGGGGGAAGAAATAAGCACACATGTTTTTAAAAAAGGTAATTTCAGATTGTGATGGTTTGATCATTGTATATGATCATGATAAAAGAAAATGAAACAGGCTATAGCCATCAGATTTTTAACATTGTGTACCCTTCTAGTTAAAATTAGAACACCCATCCCATCTATGTTTTATTCTCTTGTTAGTTTATGTTCACATCATTAATATGATCTTCCATAAGAATTTCTTAGGAAGAGTCTTTTAGAGTCATTTGCCCATTTTGTGAAGGTTGGCTGAGTGAGCACTCTATCTTAAAATCCTTAAATCCCCTTAACTACATACACATAAATGGAAACCCATGTTACAATCTGCAGAAGGTGAGTAACTGAGTGAGGACACGTGCTTGCCCCTCGGTTGTGGAGGTCTCACTTTTTCCTCAGGAAATTAGCACATGACAAATGATTTACAGTCAATTTTCAGTCATTTCTTACTTTTTAGACAAAAGTGTAATTTCTAAATATTTTCATTTCATCAACCCCGTAAGGTACACACATCCCACTGTGGAAACCACTACCACAGAGAGAGAGTCTGGAGAAAGGGTGGCTATTTTGCTAAGGGTGATAAGGGAAGGGGACTCTGTGAAGTGACATTTAAACTGAAACTTAAGTGATGAGGCAAGAACTGCCACGCAAAGAAGTGTGCGTAGGCCCAGGTGTTTCAGAGAAGCAGAGCCACTATGAGTATTATGAGGATAAAGATTTGCTATTGGATTCAGATCTCACAGATGAGGGAGGATCTCACGAAATGAATGTCTGGAAGGGAGAGTCAGGGGATCAGAGGAAGAATCAGTGACTGGTCCATCAGAAGCACTGGGACGGTTGGACAAATCAGAGCTTGTGAGAAAATCCAAGAAGTTAAGCCTGTTCAGCGCCAAATTGGGACTGCTAGGGTCTATGGGGTCTTTTGCTTCTGTGTAACTACTGCCTCTGTGGATCCACTGCCAAATATCTGGTAGGGGGCCCGGGACCATCACTGATCAGGAGGCCAGCAGTCCTGAGCATAAGCTGAATGTGGAGGAAAAGAACAAGGGCAAGCTGGGATCCACTGGCTACCAGCGTGTTTGTCAATATGTCTAATCAAGATTAAGGGTCACTCCTTCACTTTTGATATCCAAGTCTCACATAAGTTCTTCTTTGGCTAACTCTAACCTAGAATCACACAGGGAAGGAGATTCTGGGAAATATAGTTCTAAGACTAACCAAGTTGATATAGTACAAACCAGAACCACAGGGAACAGCATATGTAAAAACCCAAGAAGGTCATGAATTTGATGTGCTCAAGAGACATATAGAAAATAGATGATGCCAAGGCTCAGCAAAGGAGGGTAGAGGGAGCATGATCAGAGAAGCAGGCAGAGACCAGCTCGTGTGAGGCCAGCTCATGGTATGTTTTGACTTAATTGTAAACTGCAGGATTTTAAGCAAGGTGGTAGAATTCTGTAAGTTATTTTTTACAAAGATTATTGTTTGTCATGGAAGTTAGGGAAGCAAGAGAAAAGCTGAGAATAAGAGCCAACAGGGAAAACAGGAGGCTACTGAGGTAGCCCAGAAAACAGGCAATGATAGCCTAGAGTATCTATTAAAATATAGATACTGAAAACTGGTCAGGAAGGCTTTTACTCTCATTTCTCCCACATATTTTTTCAGTGCTAGAAACATTTCTCTCTATATGAGATGTGGGATCCATCTGCTGCTACGAAGATGTAGCAAAGTGGTTAAGGGGGGTCTGGGACAAACATTGAGGACTTTCTCTTCACCAAGAACTTTGCTGAGCCTTCTCCTCAAAACAATCCTGAATGAGGAAACTGATGCATTGTGAAGTGAAATATTATTCTGTAACCAGGGTCACACAGCTAATAAGTAGTGGGCACTGATTCTAAGCAGGATATCTCAGAATCCAGGATCTTAGCTCCTTCCAGGGTCCTTCTACTGCCTCTCAGGTGAAGGCGCTTCTGAGAATTCACGTCTACCATTAGCAGCTGTTAATCTGCCCAAATATCACACCTGTCTGGCCTCTAAAGCGTCTATCAAGTGTACAGGATGATGTGCTTCGTTCCACTCTCAACCTTCTCAGAGACTCCACACTGTGTAATTCCTCCAGCCCAGTTTCCTGGACCCTTAAATTGTTCAGTGTTTAAGTCTCCATTGTAACTACTTGAAGCTTTATAATATTCAAACACATACAATTTTAGGAGATGATAGAAAAGAAGACATGTTGGCTTCCTGGGTACATACCTCATTAGAATAGTGTTACTCTTGCGGATTAGGAAATAGATTGAATTATACATAACTCATTTTTTTTTTTTTTTTGAGACAAGACTCTCACTCTGTCACCCAGGCTGGAGTACGGTGGTACGATCTCACCTCACTGCAACCTCTGCCTCCCGGGTTCAAGCAATTCTCCTACCTCAGCCTCCCAAATAACTGAGACTACAGGTGCATGCCACCATATCCAGCTAATTTTTGTAATTTTAGTAGAGACGGGGTCTCACCGTATTGGCCAGGCTCATCTCGAACTCCTGACCTCAAGTCAGTTTCAGCCTCCCAAACTGCTGGGATTACAGGCGTGAGCTGCCCGGCCCCACATTAACTCTTTTAAGTCAATGTTGTTGTAAGGCAGTGTTGCCATATTTTCCATAGTGTTGTCATACTTTTTTTCCTGTCCACAACAGGCCCTTTAAAGAGTTTTCACATGTTATCTCAATTATTGTTACACCTTATTTGAGAGAAAGCTGAAATGTAAATAAGAAGGATATATGAAATTTATTATTAAACACTCAATAGTTGAAGGATATGTTCAAGACAAAATCAAGATCTGTTTTCTGATTAATGGTCTATTTATTGATACCATTCTATTTTAACTAATAAAATATTTCAAATTACAAGGTATACAAGTCAATACTGTTTTGAACGTAAAAATTATTTGCTTTGAGAATATATGTGTGTGTGTTTATATGTATAATAAATGATTACAATGTGTGTGTTAGTGAAAATATGTGGTCTTTGGTTATTAGCTATATATTGTCTACTTGTGAGATGCAAGGTAAGTGGGTCACAGACTCTCAAATTTATGAAAACACTTAGATTTTTCAGGGAAGTTACCTGGAAGGGACTAGGGAGTTTCATGATTAGGTAAGACATTCAGGTGGGATGTCCACTGGGCAGCACTCTAAATCATCAGCAGTGTGAGGGGTGATACAATTTGGTAAAGTGAGTATAGGTTTAAATTCTGGCCAAAGACAGCCTCTCCTACACAATTCACTGAACCTTCTCTGGAAAGAGGTTTCCAGGTCCTGCAGAGGCTAACTGGGCACCAATCATACCTCCACTAACTGAGCTGGCTGCTTCCTCTAGTGCTTGGTACCTCACCGTTCCCTTTCTTCGTGAGAGATGGTGTGGCAATTGATAATCACAATACAAACTCCAAAACAAGTAAATGGACAATAAAATTCATATTTGCCTAAAATAAGTTTTGAAAATGATCTTGGTAGCTATCTTGTTGGATCGTAGAAAGCTGAAGCTTGCTGGGATTGGCACTGAAGGAATTTTTGTATGGTTGGGAAAAGGTTGGTCACTGATTGATCTCTAAAGCCCTTTTCATTGTAAGATTCTGTGATTTTTGGGAAACTATAGTTTTTAAAAACAGTTCAGAATATCTGCAAGCTTATTATTATTACCACGTGCTTCTTATTGTTGGAGACGCTGAGTAAATATCCTGTCATAATAAGACAAGGATGTTGCATCATCCCTGGTCCCTGCAGTGAATGGCCAAGATAATAAGTAAGAGGTTAACCAGGGGCTAGCCAACATGAAGGTGCCAGAAAGAGCCAGCACCTGCCCTAAGACAATGGTCTGATTGCCCTCTTGCCTGTAATGACAGCAATTAAAATATTATGAAAACCTAATTCCACAGTATTATTAGGCACCATGGAAGAATCATGGAAATAAACCATGGTTCTTGCTCTCAAGAAGCTGACAATCTCTGGAGAGCTAGGATAAACACACAAGAATTAGTTAACCATTCATTGTTCACCCATGTGGTACTAAACCCAAGTGAAATAGGAATTTTAAGATAATATATGTATCCAGAAAGGTTTATTTAAGAGGCAGGACTTGAACTAAGCCTTGAAGACTGGCTTGAGTGAGGATGAATAGGGAGAAGAAAGCATTTCTGTGGGGTGCTGGGGACAAGGTGGGAAAGGAGTTGACACAGATAAATCAGAGCATATGCCATAAGCCCTGGAGAGGAGGCAGGCACTGAATTGTGGTAGGATGAAGAAGAGCTGATTTGAATGAAGCAAAGGGGAACAATAAGAAAGTGTTGAGCAGACAAGATAGAATCACATGGCTTCCAACGGCAGAAAGGAGCCTCTGAAAGCCACACACTGGTGATCTCCAGTGGTGATACCCAACAGCAACCAGCATGAATCTCTCAGACACATTGTATGTGAGGCCTGTAGGCTGATTCAAATCCAGAGGTTGATGGCCACAACAGCTTGGTGAGGTCCAGCTCTATTTCAAACTGCTTGGCTCACGAGCATGCTATGCTTACAGGCTTAGGACTTGCTGACATGTGCCTCAGATACTCTCTGGAGGCCGCAGTGTGTGGAAGCCTAGGGCTGCTCTTCCAGGCAGCTGTTGTGTGTGGGATGTAGTTGTTTGAGCATCTGTCTGGACACGGATATTACTAAAATCACAGCCTTAAGCATGATGAAATTCAGTTGGTGGGTGGTAGAAGACCAAAGACAATCATAGCCTCTAACAATTCTTAACATTTGGATTCTCAAAATCAACTTTCTAGCTTTAGTTATAACTTCAGAGTAATGTTTTAAGTTTTCTAGTCAAATTAACAAGCATTTGTATTACATGTCATCCTCCTTTGGAATGATCTCGGTATAATTAAAATAGAACATTTTTAACACAGAATACTTATTGGTGAAGTGGTTTCTTATGCAGTCTTCTTTTGATGAGAACGTTGAGATTTTTTAACTTTCGAAGCTTTCTTAACTTTCTTGTTTCTTTGATATTTTTTCCCATTCTTTTGCTTTTTCTTTTGGTTGACCTGTGAGGAGAAGGGAAAAAGGGCAATGTTTCTGAACCTTACAATTTTCACTTCCTTATATTTGGACTCACTCTCCTGATTATGGCCTTTCTTCATCCTCAAAACCACATTAAAGTCACTTCACTCTCAGAGGGGCTCCTTTAGATTCTCCCTACTTTGCTCACTTTGAGGAGACAACGGCCTTCTAACTGGCTGTCTTTTGTCTGTTCTTCTGGCTTATTACATCTCCCCGCAACCTTGCTTACCACTCACCTGCCCCAGCTACAACCCTCTGAGGTTGGCACTATTAGCTTCCATGTTTTACATATGAGGAGGCTGAGGCCTGGAGAGAGTGATTTGCCCAAATCTCTTACGTGACAGCTTATGTGGCAGAACCACCAGTCTGTCACACTCCAGAACTCAATCTCCCACTCACATACCAACTCCTTAGCATGCCATGCAGGATTCCTCCTGCTCTGTCCTGACCTACTTTTCTACCTCAGTTCCTTCAGCCTCTTCACACAAACTCCAGCCACATTAATGGAGGCTCCCTGAACACAGCAAACTCTCTCGTGATTCTACTGTTCTGCTCACGCTGTTCTTACCTTCCTGGCGAATTATTTGTCCTTCAAGACCCAAATCAAATATCACCTGACATGAGAAATCTTCCTTAACACTTTCTCCTGCCCCGTTCCCCCAGCAACGTTAAGTGCTCCCTCCTCTATATCTTCAAGATTCTTGTGCATACTTTTATATTTCTCACATTGTACCGTAATTATTAGCATATTTGCTACAATAGGAAAAGACTATACCTTACTATGTTTGTATCCTCTGTGTCTACCATTCAATTAATTACATATTTATTGTATTAAATAAGGACAAGCTCTGTACCCTCCAAGGAAAGCACACTCTTCTGGTGGGAGACAGAGGGGATACTATATGTAGGAACATAATTTTGTCCTAGGAACAAAATAGAAGCACCATAATATGAATGAAAAATGTATTCTTAAAAGTTACATATTCTTATAGTGTTAATGAAAACGCAGATTCTTTGTTTTCCAAAGTTAATTTCTAAACGAAAGAAAATGTTGTTCCTCCTTTTCACCAACCTGTTTCTCCCACTTTTTTATCAGCTCCTTCACATCTGCTGAATCTGGGTTTAGACATGTTTGATCTCCATTCTTCAGTGTAGCACTGCCAAGGAAATAGCAATGAGACAGTTTTTTCTCATTAATAACTTAAATGCTTTTTTTCAGAAATAATTAAAATAAGTAAAAATTTTGCTGAATTTTCTAGTGAAACTACTTAAAATTATTTCCTAGGACAAAATGAGCCACTGGTTGAATTTTTTTTTTTTTTTTTTTTAGAAATAGCTATGTTGCCAGGATGGAGTACAGTGGCGCCATCTCGGCTAAATTCAACCTCTGCCTCCCGGGTTCAAGTGATTCTCTTGCCTTGGCCTCCCGAGTAGCTGGGACTACAGGTGCATGCCACCATGCCCAGCTAATTTTTGTAGAGACAGAGTTTCACTATGTCGGCCAGGATGGTCTCAATCTCTTGACTTGGTGATCCGCCCTCCTTGACCTCCCAAAGTGCTGGGATTACAGGCGTGAGCTACCGTGCCCGCCCCTGTTTGAATTTTAAAAATTACTTACAGTAGACTGTCTGGAAATAATTTAAATATTCTCTAATTTTTCTGTATAGTATGAGAAAAAGAGTAGTCAAGGATGATCTATAAAGACTTAAAATATGCACACATTCTTTAATCTAGCAATTCTAATCTCAAGAAAGGTACCAATAGGAAAGAATTACAGACACACTACTACCATAATAAGTTTTATTTCATCAGCAAAAATTTGGAAATAATCTATATTTCCAACAACAATAATTGGTCCTCTAAATTATGGTTTATCCATATGATGAAATAAAATTAGGCCATTAAAAATGACATTAGGTGGCTGGGCATGGTGGTTCACACCTGTAATCCCAGCACTTTGGGAGGCCGAGGCAGGTGGATCACAAGGTCAGGAGTTAGAGACCAGCCTGGCCAAGATGGTGAAGCCCTGTCTCTACTAAAAATACAAGAAAAATTAGCTGGGCATGGTGGTGGGTGCCTGTAATCCCAGCTACTCAGAAGGCTGAGGCAGGAGAACTGTTTGAACCTGGGAGGCAGAGGTTGCAGTGAGCCAAGATCCTGCCACTGCACTCTAGCCTGGGTGACAGAGCAAGACTCCATCAAGAAAAAAAAAGGTGATATTAGGTAAAAACGACATTATTAGAGATTTACTGACATGAAAAAATGTTCATGATATAGTTTTAATGAAAAAGCAGATTACAAAACAGTATATAGTATATGATTTAATTTTTGTGTTTGTATATTGTGTATATAAATACATATCTATGTTATATGCACATGAAGCAAATAAGGGAGATTTAGAAGACTGTATGCTAAGGGGTTAACAGTATTTGTCACTCGAGGATAGAATTATGAGTGATTTTTATTTTCTTCTATTGTATCATCTGCATTAAACATTTTCTACAATAAACATGTGTTACTTTGGTAATATATCATTCTTGGGTCCTAATCTACCAGAAATTCCTTGTATTTTTAAGGAGAAAAAAAAAGGGGGGCTGCCCAAATTTATGGAGGGGCTAACCATCTGATTTTTAAGTGTTTCTATAGGCAAGCACTCCAAGGGTAAAACTCATCCTAAATTTAATGTTCTTGCCAATATGGTGCATGCATGTTAGCTGGGTTGTTACTCACATGATTTCAGTTTTCTCACAGGAACGGCTTGGGGCAAATTGTTTAAGGTCTTTCAAGGATTGTAAGTGGATAGTCCCTTGGTTGGTGCTGATACAGGAACAGCGACCCTTCCTCATTACTAGGGTTCCTAAGGGAAAGAAAAAGGTAGAACACATCAGTGTAGTCCAATCTTTCAGTTTAGGTGATCTATCAAAATGATACATCTGACTGAGTCATGATTATTGCTATAATTTACCGAGTGCCTAAAAATCATCACCACAAAACTTTGAAGGAGGTATCATTTCTATTTTATACATAAGGAAACTAAGGTTCAGAAAGGTTAAACAAAGAACCAAATCATACAGCTTTTAGGGAGCAGGGGCAGGGTTTTAGCCGAGGTCTCTCCGAGTCCAAAGGTGTTGCTCTTAACTACCACATCTTATGTCCTTGGGAGCAAAAGAGACTTCCACGATATTTAATAAATGCCTATCACAAGACAAACAGATACCTAATTCATGTATGCTGTGCTGATCACAGTTTCTTAAGCAACTCCTAAAGCCGTTTATTATTTATTTTCTGACCTTAGGGAATGAAACTGGTGTTGGTGTTGAACAGAAAGCACTCCTTTGTAACCAATCACTTCCCTCCTCATCTTTTCTCCTCCCCACTGCCTTGCTTTTCAGTGGTGTTTTAAATTTTTGAAAACCCCTTAAAATAAATTATCTTAATTTTTAAATTCATACATTTACTTGGTACTTATTATACTACATGCCATACATTATATAGTAGTCAGAAAAGGTATAACTACAAAGTTCTGTTTTACAGATGATGAGGAAACTGAGGTCTAGAAAGATTAAATAATTTGCCCAAGGTAACAAAGATAGTAAATAGATTAGGGACAACCTCTCTGATTATTGGTTGGATCCTTAACTGGTTAGCCACAGACATACTTAGCAAAAAACAGTATCAGGGAGAAGAAAATAATTTAGGAGACAGTTTCACTTCATTATCACCCAGTTCAATGAACATTTATTGAACACTTACTAGGAATTCATACACCTAAACTACAAACAGTTGTGTTTGACTTGGCAGATCTAAGTTATGAACTTTGGATAACTGATCACGTCACTGAGAAGCTTTTATAAGTGACCAAGATTACTTTTCAATGCAGGCAGAACATTCGACTTTATCTGGCTAATCAAGACTCTTTTTCAGTAAATCACTTCTCTTTACAACCTAACTCAGAATCTCTTACCTTGAACTCCAGTCAGAACCAGCAAGATGAAGACTAAGAGGAAAAGAATACCACTTTTCTTCATAGTTATAGAATGGAGTTCTAAGTCACTCCTGTACCCGACTTTGAGCCTGATAAATTCTTTAGATAACATATTTTGTGAATCATATTTATTTAGGAAATTCATTTCTCTCCTAACCTCTGATTGGCTAGCATCTTAGCTGAGCTAACTAACTTAACCACAAAATTGATTGTGCTAGGGGAAACCCTACTCTCAGATCCAAGGGAATTTCTGCATGTTTTTATTTCCATTTCACATAAATGGGTGGTTTATAATAAGGGATGTGAAACTAGCAACTGATAGCCTTTTAGCACATTCATAGCTGCTCACCTGTTTGAAGAATAGGTTATATAATGAATATCCTAATGTTATACAACAAGGGTTGGAGATGTGGTTTCCAGATGGTAAATATTAAAGTCCAGATAAGCAATACACTTTTCAAATTCGATTACAATTTATGGCATATCCTTGTGTATAATAGATGGCTACATCGATATTTTCTTATATTGCCCACCCAACAAATTAAAGCACCTTAATTTCCTCTGGGACCAGGTCATTATCTACCAGTGGTAAGCTCATTTTGTGTCATTCCTGCTACCATTTATTAGTTCTTAAATTGTTAGATTGCTTAGACTAAGGGGTCAGTTGCATGTAAGAGACCCAAATTAACGGTGGCTAAGAAATGCAATAAAAACGAAGATAAACAGCAGGGACCTAATTAAACTAAAGAGGTTTTGCACTGCCAAAGTAAACAGACGACAGAGTGGGAGAAAATCTTCACAATCTATACATCTAACAAAGGACTAATATCCAGAATCTACAATGAACTCAAATCAATAAGAAAAAAACAATCCTATAAAAAAAGTGGGCTAAGGACATAAATAGATAATTCTCAAAAGAAGATACACAAATGACCAACAAACATGAAAAAATGCTCAACATCACTAATGATCAGGGAAATGCAAATCAAAACCACAAGAATGGCTATAATCAAAAAATCAACAAATAGCAGATGTTGCTGTGGATCAGGGAACACTTCTACACACCTGGTGGGAATGTAAACTAGTACCGCCACTATAGAAAACAGTGTGGAGATTCCTTAAAGAACTAAAGTAGTACTACCATTTGATCCAGCAATCCCACTACTGGGTATCTATCTACCTAGAGGAAAAGAAGTCATTATCTGAAAAATGTACTTGCACATGCACGTTTATAGCCGCACAATTCACAACAGCAAAATCATGGAACTAACCCAAAAGCCCATCAAACAATAAGTGGATAAAGAAACTGTGGTATATATACATGACAGAATACTACTCAGCCATAAAAATGAATGAATTAACAGCATTAGCAGTGATCTGGAAGAGACTGGAGACTACTATTCTGAGTGAAGTAACTCAGGAATGGAAAACCAAACATCATATGTTCTCACTGATATGGGGAGCTAAGCTGTGAGGACACAAAAGCATAAGAATGATACAGTGGATTTTGGGGACTCGTGGGGAAGAGTGAGGGGGGGTGAGGGATAAAAGACTATAAATAGGGTGTAGTGTATACTGCTCAGGTGATGGATGCATCAAAATCTCACAAATCACCACTAAAGAACCCCAAAAACTTATGGAAAAATAAAATAAAAAAATAAATAACAGCAACAATAAAAACAGTGGCTAAGACAGAAGCTTATTTCTCTCTGACAGAGGTAGGTGGATCAGCACTTGGATGCTGGCTCTTTCCCATGAGGTCTTCCAGGCTCCTCCTTTGTTTTGTCACCATCTCTAGATTGCTGCCCTCACACACATGGCCAAAGGTGGCTTGGCACCATGCCCAGTTTCCAAGTACAGTATGGTGAGAAGGCAGCAAAAGAGCATGTCCCTCCTTTTCAGACACATCCTAGAAGTCACTATCATTTTTTATCATTTTCTATCACCTCCCGCGGGGGCAGGCCTTATTCACATGACTACACCTAGCTGTAGGGAAAGTTAAGAAATGTAATCTTTATTTTGGTTGACTAGCTAAAGATTGGAAATTTCATTTGTGTAAAATAATGTTTCTCAATTTTTTTCATTATGGACTCTGCTGCACGCACGTGTGTACACACACACTCCACCTTGCCCCAAGAAAAAATAGAGTTAACTGAAAACTAAATTTAATTTCTCCCTAAAGAGAGAAATCAAGTGCTAAGAAATAAGATTTCTTTGGGTAGGAACTTTGGTAGGCCGCTAGTCATTGTACTATCTAAGATTTTTTAGCTCTCCAAGAACTGATTTTTGTCCCCCTTGGGAGCAACTTGCCCCTCCTCCCATTGACAATGCATGCTGTAGAATTAGGGGAGAGCAGATATTAGCATTTTGTGTCACATGGTGCATATTTTTTGACTGGTTTCTATACAGATTATTAACACTTAAATAGAATTACAGAATTCTTTTTGAAGAAAACATGTGGTGACCATTGATACAGCTCATTCAATTTGCTTATGCTTCATTTTGGTGCTCTCTGCGACCATGCATAGAATGGAGATAGGTTCACATTCCTGCTTTACTACTTAATGACTGTGTGCAAAATACTTTTTTTTGTAAGCCTCTTCTCCCTCATTTAAGAAAATTATTAGACCTCACAGGCTGTTAAGATTAATGCCAAGGATAGGTTGTCAGCTGCAAAGCATCACAGAGCTAGTGGCTGTACTTTCTAGCAAAGAGAAGAGGATAGAAATTTCTTAGGATAAAAACTAAGGCCCAGCACGGTCCGTGCTATCCACGTTTCCAGCCTCTTCTTGCACAGTTCTCTGCTCCCATCACTTCGTATTCTCTCAGTTTTCTTTTTTTTTTTGAGACTGAGTTTCACTGTTGTTGCCCAGGCTAGAAGGCAATGACCTGAGCTCTGCTCACTGCAACCCTCGTGTCCCAGGTTCAAGCAATTCACCTGCCTCAGCTTCTCAAGTAGCTGGAATTACAGACACCTGCCACCACGCCGGGCTAATTTTTGTATTTTTAGTAGAGACGGGGTTTCACCACATTGCCCAGCCTGGTCTCAAACTCCTGACCTCAGGTGATCCGCCTGCCTCGGCCTCCCAAAGTGCTGGGATTACAGGCGTGAGCCACCGCGCCCAGCCCTTCTCTCAGTTTTCAAAGGGGACAATGCTCCTTCCCATCGCACTGTTTTTGCTCATGCCATTCTTCTGCCTGGAGCGACTGTGCATGCTCCTCAGTCCTGCCCTACTGCATAGTAGTTACCCAGGCCAGCATCATTTCCCTGCGAAGCCTTCCCTGAACCCCAGAGGGGCTCTGAAGCACGACTTGCAGAGGCCTTGCTGAGTCCGTGTCTGTGGCAATGCCACGTCTCCCTGCAACCCTATGGTTAACATCTCCCTCCGCCACTAGGAAAGGAAGGCCGGCAAGCGTTCCCGACTGAGCATGGTGCTGAACACAGTGCCTGGCACCCAGTAAGTACTCAGTAAACACGAGTACCCGCGTGAAGGAATGAGCCGGGAGCTGGCTCGGCAGGTCTGGAGGTTGGACAAGGTCTGCAGGTTGGACAAGGTCTGCAAAGGGCTGCTGGCTGCATAGGCCTCACCCCAGCGACCTCTCCGGGTGGAGGTGCGTGCACTGGTGCACTGCGCATGCCCAGCCAACCGTTCTTCCAGCACTTTCTTCCGTGAGAAGGTTACACCCGGAGCTCTCGACGCTCTCTCGTGCTGCTCGTGTTGCCTCTGGGTGCCTCTGCTGCCAGTGCTGATCCTGCTGGAGGCGAAAAAAAGCACTTTGGGGGCGAAAGGTAGTGGTTGTGCCTTTGGGATCGCTCCTCTGTGTCCCCTGAGCCGCCCTCAGCCTCCCCAGCCAAGATGGCTGCGCTTTTAGGGGTGGGTAGGAAGATTCTCAGGGGCGGTGGCTATGACCAGAGAGGCCCGTTTTGCAGGTTTCAGTCGAGGCTTGGGTGAGGCCAGCAGGGAACGAGGGCCCCAGAAGGGCCAGGGCACTGGGCTTAGGGGTAACCCTGGGCCACGGGCTTCGGTGACTGAGACAAAGGCCCTTCAGACAAGAGAAAGGAGGTGTTGGGGGCAGTTAGGCGTAACTGAGGCCAGATCTTATTACTCAAAAAGGGGCCAATTTTCTGAGGTACTAAGCGGAATGGGAGGGCTTCTCTGGCCTGACCCAGCTTCGTGGTGAAACTGTTCTGCCACGGAGGGGAGGGCCCCTCGGGGCAGGCTGGGGCCGCTGCACTCAGCTCAGGCCTGTCCAGACGCTAGTTTCCTGGGCTTCGTTTAGGAACTTGTCAGAGCAAGCACGTTCTGACTAGGCAGCAAGAAGGACAAAATCCCATTGATCACTGCATTTATGACTAGACAAGGCTTTTAGGAGAAACAGAAACCTGGTGAGAGGATGTTGCAGGCTGTTTCTCACAGCCCTGGGAATGGAGCCAAGGATGATATCGAGTTGAAATCAACAGAGTTCCCAATTCCTTTTTGGACAAGAGTTTTAACTTCCTGTGCCTTGAAAAATTCCAGTTCTGTGTCCGTGGGGGATCCAAATGCTGATGTAACCCCCAAGAGCTTTACAGAGCGGAATTCTTAGTTTTCACAGATGTGTCCCTTGCATCTTTTTGGTTATGGAATCGAGGTGTTCTGTTTAATTACGCAGTGTGACTGACTCTTGTCAAAGGGAAGATAAGAGCTTTCCTTTTTTACTTGTGAGAAGGGAAGTTCCTCTCATAAAGAAACCTCCAGGCCGGTTTGAATTTCTCAGTATGGATTTCCCCTCCTCTCGGCAGCTGTTGTTAGTATTAAACTGACTAGAAAGGGGCTTATTTCTTGAAAGTCTTAGAAGCCCAAGAGAACATTCTGATTTTTCTTTTTCCCTCTCCTCTCCCCACGCAGGGAATCATTCCTTCCTTCCAAAATAAACATGGTAAGTTACATGCAGGCAAATCCTAGCTGTGGGAAGTTTCATATCCTGTCTGTATCCAAGTCAATAAGAGAAAGGATCAAGTTCTTCCTTTGCTAATCTTAATCTTACTATCTGGCTTCTTGGTTTATATTTCTCATGTAAAACCTGAGGACTGGGTTAGATTTGTGAATAAACTGTTTTGAGAGAGAATGTAAAGACATCATGTAAAGGACAAGTTTGCAGGCTGGGCATGGTGGCTCACGCCTATAATCCCAGCACTTTGGGAGGCCGAGGCGGGTGGATCACCTGAGGTTGGGAGTTTGAGACCAGCCTGACCCATCTCTACTAAAAATACAAAATTAGCCAGGCGTGGTGGTGCATACCTGTAATCCTAGCTACTTGGGAGGCTGAGGCAGGAGAATCACTTGAATCAGGGAGGTGGAGGTTGCAGTGAGCTGAGATCACGCCATTGAACTCCAGCCTGTGCAACAAGATTGAAACTCCGTCTCAGAAAAAAAAAAAAAAAGGACAACTCTTTTGCAAAATGTTGGCAGTAATGACATTTTTGTTTCGTGACTTTAGGCAAGTCAGCTTGTGGTCTGATGACATGTAACAGCCATTAAGAAGCTGCTGACTCACCTGAAGAAAAATTATCCTGAAAAAAAGAAGATTTTTGTACTTAAAATATCCTTTTTTTTTTTTTTTTTTTTTTTTGTGACAGAGTCTCACTCTGTTGCCGGGTGCCAGGCTGGAGTGCAGTGGCACAATCTTGGCTTCTGCAACCTCCGCCTCCTGGGTTCAAGCCTCAGCCTCTCGAGTAGCTGGGACTACAGGCACATGCCACCACGCCCAGCTAATTTTTGTATTTTTAGTAGAAACGGGGTTTCACCATGTTGGCCAAGATGGTCTCAATCTCTTGACCTCATGATCCGCCCACCTTGGCCTCCCAAAGTGCTGGGATTACAGGCTTGAGCCACCGCGCCCGGCCAAAATATCCATATTTATTTAAAATGTCACTTTAAAATTGTAGATGTAAATAATTTTATAAGAAAAAATCCACATTCTTAAAAACCTTCATTTACTGTTTATCATTCATTTCATCCACCAAACTTTTATGGTTCTAGACTCTAAGGACACAAATGTGAACAATGATTTCCTCAAAGAGCTCACAGTTTAGTGGGCATGTACATTAACACTTCTTGTAGAAGTGGTATGTTAAAGGATTGTACGGAATAATTGGAGGTACAAAGAAGTGAATGACTCTGGCTGATGGGTTTAAACACAGCTGTCTGAGTTAAGTCTGAAAGGGAGAATTGGCTGGAATTTGTTACTAGAAGAAGTTGGGGGAATGTTCTAAGCAAGAGGCAGGAGAAGGTATGCAAAAGTTGAGAAACTGCAAGTACTTTAGCAAGGGTGGAGGGTAGAGTGAATAATGGAGTGGTGAGAAAGTCTAGAAATGTGGTAGAAACAAAATTATGAAGTGCCTTGTGAATCTCTGTGTGGGGAGGAATTTTAACTAAGGGAATAACATGAGATTTATACACACACAGACACACCTGTATATACAGCTCCTCGTCACCAGTCTTTAATCTTATTTTACATGAACATTTCCTTGTGTCTGTATAGTTTATATATTTGTAAAATGTGCTCACATTTCTAGCCTCTTCATTCTCAGTTCTGGATATTTGAGTTGTTTGCAACAATGTCTTGGTAATACAACAGTGCTCTTACTATTTTTTTTTTTTTAATTTTTTTTTTTTTTTGAAAGAAAGAAAAAGAGGAAAGAAAGTGAGAGTGAAAGAAAGAAAAAAAAAGACTGTACGAGAGAAAGAAAGAGGAAGGAAAAGAGGGAGAGAGAACAGGATTCTTGTTCTACTGCCCAGGCTAGAAT
>CAUYLG010004995.1:0-26001 GCA_963573385.1 Cacajao melanocephalus | reverse complement strand
TGGAGACTCTTGACTATTTTATTATCATAACCTTCACTCAGCACTAAAAGATTTTCTGTGAGGGGCTGGGCACAGTTGTTCACGCCTGTAATCCCAGAACTTTGGGAGACTGAGGCGGGCGGATCATGAGGTCAGGAGTTTGAGACCAGCCTGGCCAATATAGTGAAACCCCGTCTTTACTAAAAATACAAAAAATTAGCGGGGCATGGTGGTGGGCACCTGTAATCCCAGCTACTCGGGAGGCCAAGGCAGGATAATTGCTTAAACCCAGGAGGCAAAGGTTGCAGTGAGCTGAGACTGAGCCACTGCACTCCAGCCAGGGCAGCAATACGAGACTCCATTTCAAAAAAAAAATAATTGTCTGTGAGGCTTTTTTCTGTATCCACATTTAATACCTGAAAAAGATCTGCACAACCTGGAAATAAGAATTTGGTGTTCTAAATAAATCCATGTGAGTATGACAAACTACTGAGGCTGTAAAGTCAGTCATCACTAGGGACTGCTCAGGGCTTTCGGCTGACATGCACCACTCCTCCAAAGGCCACAAGACATTGATTAGGGATCAGCAGCTCTCACTCCTTCCTGACACTTCCCCAAGGCATGGCATTCTATACCCTTGCTGTGGGAATCTGGCATGACTATCTCTCATCTCTCTCGGGCATCATCTATTTCTCTGCTTTCTGTGATAATCCCATGCTCACAGACATAACTCACCACAAAAGCAAGAAACAACATTCAGAACCAGACCTAGAAGAAACACAGGTCTTCACTGCATTATTCAAAAGACATCACCATTGTCCAAGCTTCTCAGGGAGATCAGGCCTGTTCATGGGCCCAGGGGTCTTTAATTCTAGGATAAAAGAGTAGGCTCCAAATAAGAGTCACATTCTCTGACTCAGCTGTAGTTGGAGACCCTGCATGGGAGCCTACTGGGCATGTGTCCAATTTAACAAAAAGAAAACTGCTATGCTGGTTCCCACTCGGCCATCAATTTTTGGTACTAGCCAGTGTATTCGATTAGTTAGAGCCAGAGCTGGGCTGGTAAATATTTAGAAACTAACACTGCAGAAGAAAAAAAAAACTGATTTGTAGCACTTGCCAATTTCCATGGTGCAAATGCTCCCACTTAGCCTAGTTCAAGATGCCACTATAACATCACTAAACATGGAATTGGGAAGAACTGCACTTAGCACAAGACTACATAGTATTTCCATCATGTGGATACAACTGGAGCAAATCATCGCAGGAAGACAGATAACAGTAAAACATACTAAAATAAATATGAAGTGATGAATCTTGGGTAGTTACTGTTGTGTTACTAACATGATTTATTTCATCATAAGTTGATATAATTTATTTATAATGATGATATCTTGTTTTAACAACCAGCTTGCAAAATTCCTGAAAATTTAACAATCAATTCTTACAACACAGTGCCACTCAACGCCAGCACACCACTGGGAGAGGCCAAGAGGGAGGAAGGGTGAGCTGTCATTCTGCATCCCCAACTTCCAACAAGACTGTGTGTGACACCGTTGCTGTAGTTATAAGAACCAAGCCGCAAGCTTCGAATAACTTGACTGCCTTGTAAGGGCCAATAGTGATGAACATGAAATTCTCTGAAATATAAAAAACACAAACCTGGAAATGGCCCCGCGTCAAAGTGACTCCTTGTATAGCAGATAAAATGAGATGCCTTATCCCACCTTGCTTACAGCTCAGAGTAGCACACAAAATGTCCTTGGTCCAGGAAGGGTTTTCTGCCAGAGGAAACACACAGAGAAGTAATTAGTAGACAGTCCTCTCCTGAACTAGCTACTCTCACAAAATCACATTTTAAAGATTCAAAATGATACAAATTCCTAAACATTTCTTAAATCCTCAAGATGAACATTCAGATGATGACGGCAAAGCAGTGCCTTTTGAGTTCCAAATTCAATAAAATAAAGATTTTGTTTTTCTGGGCCTAATTGATTTGGTAGAAATTAATTTCCTCTACCTCCCCACTGGCTCCTTTCCTTGTATCCCTTATAGATGAGGTACCCATTCACCCCAGTTTGCCCAGGACAGACTTGCTTTCCACCTATGGTTCTTACATGGTTATGAACAGTGCCCTCCGTGATTCTCAACAGTGCCTCAGTTTGAAGGATGAATAGCACACTGTCTATTTGTGGTCTTCTCCATGTCCCACGCCTCTCAAGTCACTTCCTGGAAGCCAGTCATGACTCTCCTCCCCCTGGTCCTCACAGCCAACCAACCTCCCCACCTGCTCAGCGTGACCTCCCCAATGGCTCCCCATCCGTGCCTCTGTCCAGCACCCACAGATCACGCCTAGGAAACTGCTGTGCTCTTAACAGTCCCAGCTCCACCTCACCCTTCCAATCTGCCTTACGCTCTGGGCCACCGGGCTCTTCCTCAAAGGAGATCTTCCATTACAGAAATCTGCCCAAAAGCTACATGTTGCTTCCAAATTCTTTCCACAGCCTCAGGTGCCTCCACCCATCTGCATTCATGCCCTGTATCCCTCCTGTCTCCTCAAGGCCATCAGATACAAGACACTACTTCTTTCTTCCTGAACCTACCTATTTTTTAGAGCTCTGCCTCCACACACCCACCTTTCCCAGGCTGAGCAGAGTCCCTCCGTTCCCTGCTGCACATATGCCTGTGTGCTCACCTCCCTATGTCATCACCCACTGCCCAATAAATCCATCTGCACAAGACCCACCATGAGGGACTTTTCTTATCACTGCCTTCCTGTCATTGTGCACCTAGCACAGGGCTTCATGCCTCCTAGATGCTTGGTCATGACAGAAAATAAAATACATTTTTATAAGAAATAAAGTATTTTTTAATCAGAAAAAAATGTTATCCTGACTCTTAAATTGTTTCTCAAAAGTCCTTTAGAAAAACAGTTCTGGCATATTACTAAGTGAAAAAGCCCATCTGCAAAGGCTACATATTATATAATTTCAACTACATATTATATAATGATGTGCTGGAAAAAACAAAACTGTGGAAACAGTAAAAAGATCAGTGGTGGCCAGGGGCTAGAGGGGAGGGATGAATGGGCAGAACACAGAGGGTTTTTCAAGCAGTAAAACCCTATGTGTGATACTATAGTGGTGAATACATGTCATTACATGCTTGTTATAACCCATAGAATGCACAACACCAAGAAAGAACCCCATACTGTGTACTCAGAATGATGCTGTGTCAGTGTGGGTTCATCAATTATAACAAATGTGCCACTCTGTGGGGAATATTGATCTTAAGGGAGGCTATGGTGGGGAAGGGATTATTGGGAAATCCCTGCACCTTCCATTCAAGGTTGCTGTGAATGTAAAACTACTGTAAAATATAAAATGTATTAATTAATAAAACAGTTTTCAGTCGTACAAAATGCAGAGTAGACACCATATACCCAAAGTCATGCAACCCACCTAAATGCCTTATTTGTTTTTCTTTGCTCATTAATCTCCTTTTACCAATTTTGAAGACAAGTATCTTTATTATAGAAAATGTAAAATGTGTCTCTTAAGTAATCTCTTATTAAAATGTGAAATGAAGGTAGTGAAGTGTTGTTAAACATGACAGCACTTATCTTTAAGCATAAACGTATCCTCTGCTTTGGGGAAGACACAATAATGTATTTATAAGTTATGATGCTCAAACCTAAAAGAGCAGAGAATGCACTATGAAAAAGCTGACATAACATTTGGCATTAGGCAAGCTATGAGCTGTGTCAGCCCCTTGCTTCCTCAATGTAAAATGACAACGTGGCCTCTTGCTTCCTCAATGTAAAATGACAATGTGGAGTAGACAGTGACCGTGCCCAGCATTCCTGCAAGGTTAGGTCAAGGATGATATGATCATGGAACACAGTGCTGGGCTGTCAGGCCATCTGGTCTCCATCTGCCTCACAGCTGACATGTCTTGAGGCCTGCCCTCAAAGACACCACCCTCAAGGACACTTGACAACTGTGTTGACACTAACAAGAGCTGCTTTTGAGCCTTGGCTCCTCCAACTTCCCCAGGTACCCTCTGTCTCCACCTCTCATTGCCTCTTCAGATCACTGGCTCCATCTCTTTCTACCTGCTATGGCCCCTCTTCGTGGCTCTGAGGACACTTTCAGACCCACTCAGGCTTTCCAGGTCTGCCAGCGCTCTGTGGACTCCTTCCCTTTCCTCCTTCCAGCCTCATGGACCCCCTCGGGTCTCTTCAACGGAAAATGGGCTCTGACTTCTTCACTCTGAAACCCTGGGAAACTCACTCTCACTCTCTGGGCCTCAATTCATCACTTAGGGAAACTAGAAGATTAAAGTAGCTGCCCACTGAGGTTCCTTCTGTTGCATAAGCTCTCCTGCAATTGTGCTTTATCTTTAAAGCATTAGATCAGGAGGAAGAAAGTGACAACCTTCCTCCTGGAGATACAGAACTCAACTCTGTGATACGACAAAAATCTAGAGCATTTTCAACAACAAAAATAATAACAGCTCTGACTGTTCTTCCCTTCATATGGTGGGAAGGGAGGAGCTTTTTGCCCATTTTGGTCAATTCCACCCCACCCCTCTAGCTTATGGGATCTGCCACTGCTCTCCAATTCTACAGGATGGAGTAACAGTTCAATAAGGACAGTGGGGTGGCAGTTTAAATGTTAGTTATGCTTGCATTTCCTCGAAATGAAATATAAAAATTAAAAATTAATTTTCTGTTACTAATGTGATCTCAAGTATGCTATATTAATTTAGCAGCTGCAATACAGAATGGCAAAATAAATATAAATTCATGCATTAATGAATGTTTAATTCATTTAAAAACCATTACGTTAGCTGACTGTGAAATGTCAAAATAATGATGTCTTCAGACATGGCTGAATTCAATATGCCAGATAGGCATTCAAGAACGAGGAAGAAGTTTGATTTGAATTTTACCTGAGCACACTTCCACATGCTGAAATCATGTACTGACCATCCTAATTTATACTCACATTGTAATGCTTTACTGCTTTCTATTTGACAACACAAAGCAATAGTCCTAATCACCAATGTTCATAACATCAAATTGGAAATACAGATTATCTTAAAAAACTCATGCAAAACCCCTACACAGCAGTTGGGGTTTCATTTTTAAATCAGGCTTGTCCCACTTCTCCCTCTGTTTCTTACTCCTTTTCCATGTTTCTTAGGCCAAATGACCAATCAATTCTTTGCTTCAAATAACCATTTGTATTACAAAAAGGAGGTGAGTGAGCAGATTAGAGCTAACCCTGTGATAGACAGTTCCTAAATTACCAATTTTTATTTATACACTAGCTTTGTAAGCTGAGAGGTAGTGTTCCCAGTGGCGTGCAGGGAGATGCATCTTCAACTTGCAGTGCTGGGAAACTAGCATGGGCAAGGAGTCTCCTAAGGGCAAGGCCCCATGGAAGTGACTCATTTTGTTTAATCCTCTCAAATAGGTTAAAATAAGGGTTACCCCGTTTTTTGTTCAAGACTCACAGAGATTCAGTAATTACCCCGTGTCACTCAGCATGAATCGAGAAACTCAGTCCGTTCAATCTCAAAGTGCCTGTTTCTTCCGTTACACCACTTCTCACGACATCACTTATGGTAACAGTCACGTTTGACTCTGCCCTTGAAGACATCTGGGGCAATAAAGCCTCACCAGACATGACGGTGCATAACCCTAACTGGCCCATCACAAAAGCAAGGAGGCAGCCTGCAGACCACGAACCCCAGCACACTAGCCTGAAGCCGATCAGTGGTTGTGTAGATGAACTCAAGCAGGGACACGCGCCCAACCCGGTGCCAGCCCTCATGCATTGACCTATCCAATCCTTCTACACATATTGATTGAATGCCTATCATGTCTATGTCAGGACGTTTTCTAAACCCTGGGGGGATATAACAGTAAACATGGCAGACACACATCCTCACCACGCAAGTCTCACCTAAAATGTCCCCACCCAGAGTTGCACCCCCAAGGTCTTCTCCTCACCGCCACCCCTCACTCTCACCCTCGTGGCAATACTTTAGCTTCTTTCTAGCACTTACCAGTGTCAGAATTTATCTTCTTTGAGTTGCTTTTGAAAAATGGATTTGACATGCTGGTTCTGCCCAAGGTTCACTTCTCCTCCATTTCACTCCCCATTAGATGCTGGTCCATACTCCTGGCTCACAGACTCAGGGGCCCACACCCACCAGTTAACCATCCCAGGGCCGGTGACCCTTCCTCTCTGACAGTGGATGTTGGGAGTACGTCCACTGTGACCCCTCCTTGGTAAACCAGAGTCTTCTCTCTACAACATCCTCCCCAGGCCCCCATGGTTTGCTCGTCGTACAAAATAGGCCCAGAGCATGCCGACAGCCCACCCAGTACCTCTCACTGCTGAGCACTCCCACATGAATAGATTTCATATTTAGGAATTCCCGTGAACCATAACATAAGTATAGAAGGGCTCCTGGCATTTATTTATTTATTCAACAAACATCTATCAGCATCTCCCATGTTCTAATCCCCATGTGCCAGGTTTATAGCGATCAATAGACAGGCACAGCCTTCAGGTCCTCACGACTGTAGAAGAGACACATGTTCATCATCAGGACAGCACACAGTGGTGAGCGCCATTACAGTGGGCTAAGGCCATGTGAGCCCAGACAGAGTAGGTCAAGGAAAACTTTCCAGAGGAAATAACACTTAATCTGCAATCATAATATAACAATCTGCTAGTAATCTAAATAAAAATAATCCAAGAGTAAATCAGGGGAAGGTAGAAGAACGAACATGTGGATCAGATGAGCCAAGGGGCGGGGAGTCCAGGGCCAGCCATAGTGGAGCTCACACAGGATCTGGAGGTAAGCCCTACTCAGATGATCTCTCACTTTTCTCCTTTCCTCTTGCTCTGATCGGATTCACCCTTGGCTTCCCCATTTCTCCTCGCTGCCCCTCCTCTTCTGGGCTTGGATTCATCTTGCCAAAACCCACTGCCATCAGGTAAGTCAGAGCACTCAGGCCTGAAAGCCCACTGAGAGGGCTCTGGGCAGCCCTGCTCAGGAGACTGGGCCAGAGGAGCAACTCTGTGCACCTGTGAATTACTTAAACAAATGTGGTCTATTCCATGGACTCAAGTGTGCTCTGAAATCTAATGCTCACATTTTCAGAAAAGCCCTAAGATCACCTAGTTACCCTCTAAGGCAGCTCGTGGGACTCTCCTTCAGCACTGGCATTAAAAGGAGATGCACTGAAATGTGCAGGAATGGATTTGGCAAGTATCATCTCAGTACATGAATTAATCCATTTACAATATAGTCACCATGGCTGGACACTACGTTGAGTGTTATGGAGACACAGAATTTAACAAGAGACTGATCCTGTTCCCAGTGAGCTTACAGACTGCAGCAGGAAAACGAGATACCAAAAACTATGATACAAGCAGTAAGTGTCACGGCTGCAGGGAATTCAGGTTACTGCAGGGACTACACAGCACCCATCAAGAAATGCACACAGAAGTTAATGACACAGTTTCTATCTTCAAAAAACATTGACTGTAGCAGAGGGAGGAGAGGTAAGAAAGAAGAAAGTACAGTACTGTATGTGATTAGTCTCCTCAAGGTCTTTGCCAGAAAAGGAGATGGGGGAACACTTATGGACAAGATATGCCCAGCTCTAGGCTACGAAGTACGGCTATAGTTTAGGTCAAGGAGACAAGGGAAGCACATTCCATGAGCAAAGACACAGACACCAGAAAACCCAGCAAAGGGGCAGGAAGGGGCTGTTCAATTTGGCTGGAGCAAAGACCCAGTGGTGGGAATGAGGTTGGGAGGGACAGATCCCTCAAGGCCTTGTAGCCAGGCTAAGAAAGCTGTGCTTTGTTCTAAAAGAAGCTCAAGTGCAGTATGCTCATCTCTCTGACACCCGAGCTCTGAAAATTGGCACAGGACAATTGTGGAGCACTTGTTATACGAATAGCCCACCTGCAACGATGGTGAGCACACGCACGACCATCATCTTCACTTTCTGCAGCATCTCCATGGCTTCTGAGGGCTTCACAGGCTGCTGAAAAACTTCACACATCTCAGCAACACTTAGAAAAAAAGTACACAATGGCATGAAAGGGTAAAAATGTGCAACCCATGTGCATTTCTACTGTGTAGGTTGAGTCATAACACACATATAAGAACCATCCTCTCTGAATAATCATATTTTCTTCATAGGAACATTAAAAAAACACAGATAACACAGTATGGACCTTCAGAAAACTTTAAGTCTCCTGAATTGGTTCAAAGCATCAGTTTTGTGGCCAATAAGCTTAATGTTTGCTTTTCTTTCTTATTTTGATCCATTCTTTTGAAATGCAAAGGTAAATGTTGAAAGGGTGTCAAAACATGACCGTATGCAGAGCTAAGGTGTAAACTCTCTCTGTGGAGAACTGAAAATTTTCAAATAAAATCTGAGATTGGTGGAGAATAGGGTTGCCAGGACCACCTCAGCTCAAAAGAAAACTCAGAGCAGAGCACTAAAGTCAAGCAGGGTATAGTTGGGGATCAGAGCACTAAAGTCAAACAGACCATAGTTTGGGATCAGAAGCAAGGAGATGAGGCAGGAAGCTCTGGAAACTAGCAGTCAAATTCCAAGGGAGCAATAGTTATTTGTGCCAACAGCTACCTGTTTCACCAAGTAAAGACATCTTTCCAACTCATAAAACATGACTGGATTCAAGGCATAGCTCTGTAGTAATAGAACCAATGGAAAATAAGTCAGCTTGCCTGGCAAAGGAACCAGGTTGACATGGCATCTCCAAGCTCCATGTGACACTGAGAGGGAGGCAGGAAGAAACAGAGACCAGGGACCACCCTAACAGTATTGTCACCCACAGAAACGCTAGGTAGGGACAGTTGCAGCATCTCAGGGACTCTGCACACCAAGAGGCACAGGGTCTCCAACCTAAGGCAACAGACTGCTTCCAAGGCATGACAGCTAGCGAGACTGGAGCTTTTAAGAACAGGTTTCCATTGACAACATTCAGGCATGGGAGGGCTTGGAGGTGGGTCAACCACATGAAGTTTAGCAGAATGGAAAGAGGGTAGAAGCCAGCAGCTGCCTGGCCCTTTCCTGTGGTTAGCTACAACTGGAAGCATAATATTCTGTGAAGCAAGCAGCTTCATGTTCCCGCATATACACTGAATCATAGGACCCTTGGCTGCCACAGGAAATGACTAGAAAAATTGTTTATGCAGCTAGCCTTGGGACAAGTGAATAGAATTAAGAGGTTTTTACTTCTGAGAATAAAATAACTTACTTTTGAAATATTTTTTAATAAATCCTAATTATATTTGAATCTCAAATAATGAGTCAAATTGTGATAAGAATGACTGGACCTGAATTGCTCAATGTTGAAGCCAACTTCAGAGTATAAAGAAAGTTGAAGTCAAGAAGAACTGCTTACCCTTGTTCAATGTAATTCCTGCATGCTTCTACTTTATAGTTACTGCAGTAGGGAAAAAAAAAAAGTGAATTAGGCTTTTTATTACCTTTGATCTGTCAGTGGGATTTGCTGCCAGTATTTAGTCAATACAAATAATCCTCTCAGGTATTTCTCAAAACAGGAAAGTGTTTTGAAACTATAAGGAAAGTCAATCATCTTTCTCTTGGTTCTCTCTTCTTTTTCTGATGTGACATTTTTTCCGGTGATTGCTTTAATAAAAATCTCAAAAAGTGGCTGAAACAAAGTTCTTGTGGAAGTTGTCCATTCAGAGTTGTTTAACAAAAGCCCTCTCCTCCAGAGATCTATTCTACTTAAAACATTATGGATTGCTTTTTGAAGTTGATGATGAGTTATATTCTGAATCAAAGGTGTGTCAAAATGTAAACTTTTACTCAAATCACCTTCACAGTCACTTTTAATTCCACTAGAGGCCTCTAAAACTGTTTCTATGGTTTTCAAAAGGTTATTTGGATGCTGAGTAAATGTTATCAACAGTTTAGAAATGTTCCAATTATCCTTCTTTAAGTTTTTCCAAAGAGCTTCTAAGGTGAAACTGATCACCATTTTCAAGCAAGACCCTATTTCTGTGCTGTTTTGTGATAGTATTTCATCCAAAAAAGGGATCACTTCATGAATTATTTCCCATTTCATATCTTGAGGGCCACTATGAGTGGAAATTGGATTAGGGTATAAGAAGTCCATTTGGTTGGTGAAGTTATTTATAGGAACTAAGCAACCTAGAATTTCTTCTATTAAGTTGATAGAATCCAAAGAAAATGTTTGAGTCTCATTGTTAAATGCTACCACAAGACTCTTCACATCTTCCAAGTTGACTTTCACAGTTGTTAAAAATTCAGCAATTTCTTCTAAAATATCAGAAAAGTCCTTAGATTGGTTCATATATGAGAGTATGCTAGGTGACATACTGAAAATTTCAGAGTTCGATGATATATTAGGTTCGACCCCAATCATTTCAAAGGCCAAGTCAAGAAATGGCACCAACAAATCATTTATCTTTTCATATGTGAAATGATCTATTTTTTTTAAAGTAGCTACTTCTTTCACAAGGTGTTGAACATTTTGTTGCATGATGAAATACAGAGTGTCAAAGAATCTCATAATGTCTGTGGTATTGGAGATAAAATGAGTTTTAAAAACTGTGGCCATCATCCCCGAAACTTTCTTGGCCAGCTTAAGAAGTTTCACAATGGAGTCCACCAATGTGGCATGATCTCTCAGGTCAGCACTGTCATTCAACAGCATGACCAGAGTCCCAGACATTTCTAAGAGGGGTTCTGGGACACGACTTTCTTCACCAGTCATTGAAATAGCACCAAGTAATCTCTTAGTAATTCCTAATGTTGCTCTGTTTCTTAAAGGGAATGAATTATTTATCAAGAAAAGCAAATCCGTTAGATTAGCAAGTATAACTTCTTGGAGGGCAGGATAAAAGGCACGGAAGTCCTTACTAGGAGAGTTTAGAATTGTATCCAGAAGTCTTGCCATCTCTGTTGAACATTCTCTTACAAGGTGAAGAGCTGACCTAAGATCTTGATTGAGTTTGAACAGGTCCTCAGATGTATTCACATGGAAAAACAATTGACTCACCACTGTAAAAAAGTCTATATTATTTTCAATCTTATTTTTAATTGAAGTTTCCCTGAGAAGGGTATTAAATAAATCTTGCATCAACTTCAGTCCTTGATGACTATCAAAATAAAATTCTCCATTGTCTAATATAAATGAACTTTTTATTAGGTGATATATAGTCTCCTTTAAACTTGAAAAAATGTTCATCAATCTGTCTTCTTTCATCAGGGTAAGAAATTGATCCATTCTCAGAATTTCTAGAATTTTGTCTTTGGGGACAAAACTGTAAATATATATATACATATATATTTTTAATTTTTTGTTTAATACATCAACAATGGAAATATTAAAGTATATAGTGATTTTTATGATTTATTTTATAATAGCATCATGGGAGGACAATACCGAGCAAAAGATGACATGCTAAAATAATTTCAGATGAAACTCAATATTTTGTTGCCAAATAATGAAAAGGGTGAGGAATTTCATGAACAAATTCTATTATAGTTCTTTGAATGTAGCAACTTAAAAAGCCACATACTTTTGCTTTCACTTAGGTTAAAATGGCTTTTACTTAGGAAAGCAGGTAAAATGACTAGAAAGTGATTCTTGATGAAAGAGATAAGTCTCTGAAAAACGGTTAGCATATTTATATTTTCGGAGCTTTAGAAGTACTAGGAAGTTACTTAGACCGATGTATCAATGTAACTAGGCTGAATAATAGCTCTCAAGGTCCCTTTCTTGTATGTTTCTCATCTGGATGGGCTACAGGGGAGATTCCCTCATGAGAGATGGAGGATAGATGGTAGTTATAGCCATTTTGTAATATAAATACATCTTCTCCCAACTACTCAATCGAACACTAATCTAGGTGTTGCTATAAAGAGACTTTGGAGATGGAGTTTCAGTCCCTGATCAGTTAATTTTAAATTAGTCAGAAGGGATATCGTTCTGAGTGGGCCAGGAAAACTCTAAAAGAGGGCATAGGACCTCTCTAACTTAGAGGCACAAAACCACAGTTGGATATTTATAGTCAGTGGCTCTCCCTTCCCCTGGTCTTCCTTCCTGATCATCTGAGGACAAGGAGCCATCATGCCCACGGCACCCCTGCCTACTGTGGCCTTCCCTTCCTGGCAGTTGGCCCTACTGATTGCAGACTTGTTTAGCCAGCCCCCAAAATTGTGTAAGCCAATCTCCTTGGATTAAATTCTTTGATGGTTGTTGTTACCTGATTGAAGCTTGACTGAAGCAGACATCATGGAATAATTGGAATTTCCTGCCAGCCTTTTCACTGGCAAACTTTAAATGAGATTTTTAAAGATATATGAAAAAAAGATAATGTGACTATCCAATTTTACATCTCTAAATGCAAATATCACAGTAGATTCATTGAGTTGAGAATATTTAAGCCCCTAGTTGGTGATAGTATAGCAATTCAAATTATGGCAATGCTGTATATATATGCACAGCTATGAAAACTAATTTTTCAGATCCATATAAAATAGGATTTATAAGTGTTTTCATAATCTAAAAATGTAAGAATAATAATATGTGATTAATTACCATGGGCTGAGTTTGTAAGTTGACTAGTTAGATGATAGTAATCAAAATTATTTTACCTTGACATTTTGAAAAAATATTCAGACAAATTTACATCAAAGATCTTTCAAAGGTATTAGACACAAATGCTGTTATTAACATGTCTATATTCTAGAAAATAAAGTAGTTTTAGATATATCACAACTGCATATCATACACAAAGCAAAAGTAGACTTACCTCATCTCTGCAATAACATCTTTGTGGAAATCTTTCAGCAGAAGAGATATTTTATCCTCAGAATCTTTCTTTAGCAAAAGGGAGAAGAATGTTTTCAAAAGCTGTTCCATGAAACCTACTATGCTTCTCAGAGGGAGAACTGTTTTCCTACTTGTTTCTGACTGCATATGGTTCAAGATAAGGTTAATGAAATTCATTATCTGAAGGTCAGTATCACTTAAGTTCAAGGCTGCTTCTTGAGAGTTCCCAACTATGTTATTGATTGAACTAATTATGATGTTTTCAAAAAGCAACTGAACAGATGAGAAATTAGTCAGTTGTTCTTGATTTAGCAGATGAGTAAGAAAGGCAACATCAAAATTGCCCTCTCTAGAATTTTTTTTTAAAGAGCCCAAAAAAGTAGTAATAGCTTTGGTTAGCAAACCGATATCTGTAATTGAACTCTCATTGGTTATAGAAATGAATAATGTTTCTATCATTCTGGAGTAATCTTCATTTGCATATTCCTGAAGCCAGTTTTTTGTGACCAGTAGAATATCTTCAATAATTTCTAATGTCTTCAATGATGGTGAATCCAAAATTTCCAGGAAATGGGCAAGTTGTAAAGTTATGTTTTGAAGAGCCACTGAACTTACACTTTTGATTTCTGTGTTCATTTCAGAGAGCAGGTGTCTGACTCTAAAATCTTGGGTTAGATCTTTCATGGTTTGTTGAAACTCGGGCCATAGTTCTTCAAAGTTGTAAGTTGATTCACTTTTTTCAATAAAACTTGATAATGCTTCTAAGCTGCTACTTGTGAGATTTGCATTCAGAAACATCATGAATGAAGAAAATAGATCATAAGTGCTTTTTTCTAGGCTCCAGTTTTCAGAAATCAATTGTATTGTCCTTTCCAAATTTGAGGAAATAATATTCTGAACAGATGTCTCTGTATCTTCATTAATGTTAAGGATCTTGTTTAAACTAGCTAGTTTGTCAAGAATATTTTCACCTGATGTAACTTTTGTAAAGTTGACATTTTTAAGTTTTTCTATGATTTGCAAAGCAACTTGCTTTACGGGACCACTAGGACAAAGTTCAGAGATGTTTTCCATAGTTTGATTTATTGAAGGTGGGACAAATGGTAATATCTTATGCCAAAATTTCTGCACAGTTTTCACAAGAGAAATGTTAGCATGGAAGACTTCAGAGAGCTCCAGAAGAAAAGAATTCCAGTCCACTAATTCATGAATTACACAGATCACTTTCCTAGTTATTTCCATTTGGGAGCTTTCATTTGAACATGGTGAATCTTCACCTTGGGGAGACAGGTGGAGATAATCGAGTATACTAGCCACTTTGCCATAAAAGGAAGAAGACATGAGCCCATGGACATCGCAGGGGTCTACCTTCGAATTCTGCTGAAATCCAGAATTTGTATGATTCCAGCACCAAACCACAGGAAAACAAGTTAAAGCCTCTGAAATAATATCTGGTTTATCTGATATTAATTCAATAAAATCCAAAAGAATTTTTACCACAATTGCAAAGTCTTCCTTGGTGATGTTTGAAATGGTTATGCGATGAAGGACTGTGAAGCTGTAGATATCCTTGAGGCCTTCAGTGACGTTTTTACCAAGTACTCTCTGCAGGAGCTTTACAGCCTGAGGAAGCATGTAGTACACATTTACCACAGCATCCACATCATCTTTAGGAAGCAGGCGCGAGAGCTGCAGCAGGTGATTAACATTCCAAGAATGCGAGCTGTCTATAAATTTTTCTATCAAGCCAACAAGCAAGTTGACCCCTAATTTGCCAGTTCCCACACTACTGATATTCTTAAATAAATCCATTAGGCTTGCACTAATTTGTTCAAGCTGATCCACTAAAAGGTCTATGTCCGCCTTCTTAAGGGTACGCATGACAGAAGTTACCTTCCTCAAAACTTGCATATAACCTGTATTTTGTGAACTAGTGTGACGAACTGCAGGCATTAAGGAGTTGAACACATCCCTCAACACTTGAATACCAAGACTCATAGCTTTCTTTATTTCAGGTGAAATTATTTTTGGTGGATTTTGGAGGTCATGAGATAAGTTGAAGGCAAGGTAACTAGCCAAATGATAAATAGAATTGCCTACTCTGTTTACATCTTTTTCTTTTGGACTGGTAGCAAATATGTTTAACAAGTTTTCAGTTTTAGAAGAGGAATTGTTTTCCAGAATGTTAGAGTAAATACCTTTTACAAGCTTCTGAAATTCTGTCCCCAGTGTTATTACATGCAGCCAAATATTTTGAAACTGGTTAGGAATTTCATCTGACATTTCTATTGGTCTTAGAATTAATTCAGTAAAATATTTCCAATTAGATTGAGATGCAAAATCAAAGTCTGTTGTTAAGTTGTTGATACTCATCCTTACTTGCTTTGTAGAATCATTTAAAAGAGCTAATAAAATCTCAAATGTAGGTATCTTCTCTTTTTTAAAGACTGTAGTAAGTAAAATATTTAAAAAGTCAGCTACATCTTTCAAGTAAACGTTTACACAATTTATATTTGAGTCATTTGATGAACAAAGAGGTTTTTTGATATTTAACACCCAAGTTACAATTTTCAATATAGAGTTCATTTTGCTTTCCATATCTCTGAAATTCTCCAAAGCATTTTGAAGATATCCTTGTGAAAAACTTGTGTTAGACACCAAATAAAAATGTTTTATGACATCTAACCACACAATGCATCTTTTCAGCCTGTTAATTGTGTTCTTGGAGGAAAATGTGGAATTTAACATGGCCAGAATACGTAACATTCTCTGTGAGGTATTTACGTATAAAAAGCCATCTTCTAAAATAAACTCAGTAACATTTTGGAAAATGTCAGCACAGGAAAACAAATCTCGATCATGTGATACATTTGTAAGAAATAATATTGCTTCCCTTAGCTCAGTTATATTTTCTAATTTTTCTTCATAATGTGTGAGATTATTTGAAAGAAAGTGATTTATCCAACCTGCATTTCTATCTATATATTCTGAGATATTGCTAAGCTCAATGAAAACTTCGAGCAGAGAATTTAAAAACTCTCTGCTTGTACTTGTGTTTAATGGAAATGTCTTCAACTGATGCAGGGCAGTTTCCATGGTGAAAAGGGATTTCTCCACTTGCTCCAAGTTAAGTTTTTTTACTGAAACTAATGCATTGCCTAAAGCTACCAAAAAATCCCTGAGATCCAGGAAGTTCTTCCAATCATGGAAGTCATTGGCTTGAGTTACATTTTTAAACAAACTTAGTATGAGTCTAGCAATATTATGGATAGGAAATATTCCTTGACAGCTTTTAGAGACTTTCACATCATTTTCCAATTCATCCAAAAGTGGAGTGAAACAATCATGAAGAGATGTGAAAACATTCATGTCAAACTTAAATAACTGAGATATGCTTTTGCAGATTTCAGTCCACATTTGAAGCCATGTAACGGTACAGTGAATGGATACAAACTTGTTGAATGCACTGACATTTGCTGAGAGATTTGAAAAAAGTTGTGCCAATGGAAGAACAAATGAAGACTCTTCACTTCTTGAATAATTCATGGAAGAAATGTGTTTATTGTCCGAAATGAAGCATTCATTATCCAATAGGGCTTCTACTGAACTGTTGAAGAATTGGCTCATATATTGAAATAAAGAAATACGAAAATTTTCATCAATTATGAACAGCTGTTTCAGGCCTGTCAAAGTAGTGCGGATCACTTCAAGTTCTTGGCCCTCTGTAGACATGAAGGATTGGGCTTGAAGCTCCAAAAAGTTAAAAATTGAAAGCAATTGTTGACAATAAGATGCATTAGAAATTCCCTCAAGAACCTCTGCTGTCTTAAATAAAAATGTAAATGCTTTACTGATGTTTTGGAAATTAAATTGTTTTATGATATCCAAAATGTGTTTTGAGATTTGTGTAAGGAAAGTTAGTAAAGAACCTCTACTCTGAATATTCAAGAATTCATAAATATATTGGTAAAATGAAGAATAAATTTGCAGAAGTAAAGCTGAATCCTTGTCCTTGAAGATATTTAGGCATATGTAAGTTAACATTTTATCAACTTCTTGTTTTTGAGGTTCAGAAAGGGCTGAGAAAAGATTAGATGCATTTTTTATAGCATAGACTGTGTTCAAAGCTTCTGAGACCTGTTCACGCCTTAAAAATCCAAATTCAGAGAGACTATTTATTACAGTATCACTTAAATGTACAAAATCTATGTTCATAGTTGGTGACTTAGGCCAATCTGAATGAAACAACTGGGAAAAGTTAAAACTTGTAGTCAGAATCTCATTTTCTGGGAGAGAAAAATTTAAAAGTGTAAACAAGTTTTCCAATTTATCTCTTTTTTCTTTTGAAATGCCATAGAGCCATAATTGTAGTAATTTGGGATCAATTTCAAAAAGTATTAACTCCATGAGTCTTAAAAGATTTGTTGGTTCCTTCCTTATCCAGTGACTTTTGAGAGTTTGCATTTTCCCAATCACTTCTTTGTCAAATTCCAAGAGTTTCTGAGCATCATTGGCAGATGGGTGTCTCTCTACACTTTTTAAATGATTTGTCCACAGATAACTTATATTCAGAATATCTTCTGTGAGAGATGGGAGGTTATCGAAATTGGGAACGATGGAGGAGTCAAAAAGATTAGGCAACAATAATTTCTCAAAAAATTCCACAAATGATAAAAGAAAGTTCATTTGTTCATCCTCAAGGGTGTGCAACTTCTTTTCCATCATCAGAAGGTGCTTTGTGAAATTTAAAGCCCTGTAATATTAATAGAATTATTTTAGTATTAGATAGAAAAATAAATTCTATTTATCAGGTTTCCAAGTTAATACTTATTTATTGATAGTAAACATTTGATAGACAATATGTTTCCCAACAGAAATTAAACTAATGTGACCATTTGAAAGTGTTTTAGAAATCCACAATGAAGCTGTATGCGTTTAGCTTAAAATATTTCCTACCACCAAAAAGAATGCATTCTCAATTATTTCCCCTGGCATATGTAACAATAATATGTATGATTATTAGAGATAAATTTGCTGTTTATGCCAGAAGAATCTTAGAATTCAACTCCATCTCAAAATGTCTTGGCCTATAAAGGTAGCACAAATAGTGGAATGCATTAGAAACCATGCCTGTATGGCTTAAGGAAGGTGTGGGATTCCCTTTCCTGGAAGGCAATTTCAGTATTCTTTCAACAATACTGTATACATCCTACTGTTAGAAACTCATTATTATATATGAGGTAACTTATCTCCAGGTGTTTAATTTTAAAATACAGAGTTCTCAGAAGAGCAACTCAGACACTATAAGTCCCCTATTGTAATAGAAATCTACATTTGCAGAACTAACTTCTACTGACTCAGAAGTTACAAGTCCACTTTTGACATTCTTGGGGTTATACGTGTTTCAAAATTCAGGATGTTCATCCTTTAAAAACACAGCATGCTGCAGATATCAGATCTCTATTTATGCATCTCAGTAAGGGCTGGGGCAGCCCTGATCATCAACATATTAACACTTCAGGAGTGATACCTGTGAATGATCTCATGGTGCAGGATAATACACTTGAAACTGCTTCACATCAGTTCGTGCTAAATCTCTGCTGAATGAGTTCTGATGTCAACCATAAGAAAAGCATCTATTTTCAGACTTTGTAAGAGTTCAGAATTGTGGGTAAGAAATTTTTGACCTTTATTGGCTATTAATGCCTTAAAGGGTAAATTACTTCCTAAGTTTTTTAACCCTGTGCTCCTGTTGTATAACACATTCTCTGACATAGGGCAGATAAAAGACCTATGGCAGATAAAAGACCCATCAAAGGCAAGAATGCTGTTTTCCTCTCTGATAGCTGAGACCTGAGCACACCACACAAAAATATAGGCTTAATTTAGTTAGTCGTTATTTTTAGGACAGAATGGCTGCTTTGAAATAATTCCTGGGGGGAAAAAATCCCATCAAGAAAGGGAAAGTTTTATTAAGAATTCAGCATAAACCTTGCCTAAATCCAGCCCTGCCTAGAAAGAAATACGTAATTACTATCCAAGTCATTATGCCTTGATAGAGAAGAATATAAAACTATCTTTATTTGTATTGGGAAGTGAGAGGTTATGGATTAGCAACAGAATAGCAAATTGAAGTAAAGGTAGTACTATTAATAGTATTATTGCCACATGTTTTAATATTACTTCACAGTTTATTAAGCACTTTGACAACCACAATCTTAGTTCATTCCTACAACAGCCTTTTGAGTATATATCATTATTTCCATTTCATGAAAAAAGAAATTTATTTTTTCAGTTGGCAGATTCAAGCTGTTATTATGTGGCATGACTAGGGCAAGACCCAGGTTTTCTCATTTCAAGTTCAGCTTTCTTAATATAAATTGCACTTAATGTTCAATAATATTTCATTCATTAAATCAACATCTAATTATCTAACATCCATCATGAAAGACACTGTGCCAACTGCTATGGGTCTACAAATATAAAATTAAACGTGTTCTTGTGCACATACAGACTAGTTTTGTGCTGTTTTTCCAGGGCTTTTAAATTTTTGAGGCATTCAGGAAAGAATTAAAAATCTGATATAGGCGAGGAACTGATTCTCCAGAGGGTCCATCCCATTGTCCTTTCCTTGTTCCTACTAATAGTTGGGCTTAAGAAGTCCCATATGAATGACTCATCTCCATCCTAGACAGATATAAAAGAATGGTTCTCAAACTTTGGTGTGCACCAAAACCACCTATAGAATGTGTGAAATATATAGAAACCTGAGTTTTTTACACAGAGTAAGATTTCATATGTCTGGGGCAAGGTGCAGGCATTAAAATTTTGAGCAGTCTTCACAGATTTAATCCATTCTCAAATTTGAGAGTTAGTGCTATAGTCTCCCATCATGTTCCAACACACCACACAAATAACAGTGTACCTTTAAACTGAACATGCTATTCATAACCATACATAAAAATCTGCATTTCAATATATGGGCTGAAATAGGAGAGTAGAAAATAGTCAGAAAAATTTAGTTCTAAAGACCACTTCTCTCTCCCAAGAGCCTCTGAAACTACCAGAATCTATAGTATTGATTTCCTGTCTAAACTCCAGGCAACTAGATAAGACGATTTTTCAAAAACAAATACTTTACTTTTGGAGCATCTATTATAATCATGTCATTATTGAAAGAAAATCTTCTTACTACAATCTGTATTTCCTTTCAAAATCCATTGAGTCATACATTCTATTGAACATCTTGAAACGTGACACACACATTCTATTAAGGAAATATTTATTGAATAACTCATATGAAAGATTGTGTCAATACCTAAATCAGCCTCACAAATTTTAAGGAGTGCACATTCTGTAATTAGGTTTTGATTATCTTCAGATGATAATTAAATCAAGACCTGGAAGATGAACTCTGATAACTTACCTAGATATGGAAGTTATTGGCGAATTGAATAAGTTATTCAAAAATTGAAAATAATTATCACTGATGATTTTCCAATCCATGTTCTCTTCATAACAAGGAGATTCCTCAGAAAACGCTAAATAAAAAGACATTTCCTGCATTAATTATATGCTGGGTATAACACACAAATCTTAATAAAGTGAAAAATGCTAAAGTAGTTCACCTAATATGGTTGAAAATGTGAAAAAAAAAAAAAGAACGATTAGGAATCTTTCCAATTTGACTTGCGCTTCCTGACAAGATGAAGAACCAGTCACTGACCATTGAGCAGTGTAAGACACTGATCCATGAAAGACAGTAAATGATGGGGTGAGACCCATGATTATCCCTGCTCATAGGTTTAAGACAGAGTCCAGGCCATGGCACAAGAAGGAGAAACTGAGCCAGAGTCCAGTAGAAATGCTAAGATGGGAAAAAGCTTAGACTCTGAAAGGCAGCTAGAAACCACAGGATGGGGTACCAGAGAAGGCTGCACAAGACAAGGAAACTGACAGTGTGTTTCTCTCTACTATGCAGATGAGTAATAATCAACATATGCATTTAAGAAACTACCTGAGACCATGGAAAAACCTACCCAAAAAGAATTAAAGGTGGCTGGGCATGGTAGCTCACCCCTGTAATCTCAGGACTTTGGGAGGCCGAGGCAGGTAGATCAACTGAGGCATGGTCAACATAGTGAAACCCCATCTCTGCTAAAAATACAAAAAATTAGCCCAGTGTGGTGGGGGTGCCTGGTAAGTGTCTGGTGGTCAGGACCAGGAATATACTTTGTTTCCATCAGCCAGATTGAAATAAGCCATAATTCATTAGTCATTGAGTACAGTACAAAAAAGGGTCTTACTTCAGGAGTGGGAAGTATTTACAATCAAACTGAGCACTTTGCCAGTCCTGCCTAACAAATCTAAAAAACAAGATCCTAAAGAATCAAATTACTTCAAGCAATTTGTTTAAAGATTACTTACAGGCAGGCAAAAATAGCACAAAACAAGGTTAAAATTTGTAATATTTGGAATCCAATAAAAAATTACCAGGCATATAAAGAGGCAGAAAAATATGACCCATAATGAAGAGAAAAACTAATCAATCAAAAATGACAGCAATGGTAGACCTAGCAGAAAGGAACATTAATCATATAAAATGGTTTATGTTATTTAGTTTATACTATTAGGTTGATGCAAAAGTAATTGCACTTTTTGCCTTTAAAAGTATGGCAAATTTATTTACAAGCAATTTGCACCAACCTAATATATAATTTACATGCTCAAAAAATGCAAAATTTGTAAGATTGAATAAAACAAGATCCAATTGTATGCTACATGTAAGAAATACACTTGAAACACAAGGACATAAACAAGTTACAAGTGAAAGGATGGAAAAGGCATACCACCCCAACACTAATCAAAAGAAAGCTATCAAAGTAGATTTCAGCGGATAACGTAATTACCATTTCATGATGATAAAAATATCAGTCAAGAACATATAATTAATTCTAAATGTTTGTGAACATTACAACACAGCTTCACAACACATGAAACAAAAACTAATAAAAATCTAAGAAGAAATAGATAGATGTACAATTACAGTCAAGAGATTTCAATACTGCTCAAGACAAAAATAGCAGTAAGGATACAGAAGATTTGAACACTATTAAACAACTTGATGTAATTGCTGCTTATAAAAAAAAATGCCACCCAAAGACAACATAATACACATTCTTCTCCAGTGCATATGAAGCATTTACCAAGGCAGATCATATTCCAGGCCATAAAACAAGTCCCAATAAACTTGACAGGATTAAAGGCACACCAAGAATGTTCAATGATTAAAATGAAATTAAATTGGAAATCAATAACAGAAACATGTCTTGAAAATCCCAAATATTTGAAAAATATCACTTCTAAATAACTCATAGATGAAAAAAGAAATCAAAAGGAAACACAGAAAGTGCCTTGAACTGAATGAAAATGAAAGTACAACATTTGAGTATTTGTGGGATGCCTCTAAAAAAAAAGTATTTAGGGGAAAATGTATACCACTAAATTCCTCCAGTAGAAAAGAAAATAGTCTTAAATTGATAATCTCAACTTCCATGTAAAGAAATTAGATTGAGTCAGTTAAACCAAAACTAAGTAGAATAAAGAAAGAAGAGTGGAAATCAAGGAAATAAAAATAAAAACATTAGAGAAAAATGAATGAAATCAAAGGCTGGTTGTTTGAGAAGATCAATAATAAGACTGATAAGCCTCTAGGCAGAGTGATCAAGAAAAAAAGGCACAAATTACAAATATCAACTATGAGAATGGTGCTTTCACCACAGATTCTATACAGATAAAGAGAATAATAATAGAACACTGTTTAAAAAAAAAAAACCCTTATGATAATGAATTGAACAACTTGAATAGCCCTAACCCATTTTTAAAATTGAATTTGTAATTAAATATCTTCTAATAAAGAACCCCAAAAGCCTAGATGGCTTCATTAGTGAATTCTACCAACCATTTGAGAAACAATACCCATCCAACACAAACTCTTCCAGAAAATTGAAAATAAGAGAATATTTCTGAACTCATTCTATGAGGTTATGATCACCTAAAAATAGAAGACAAAAACAAATTAAGAAAGCACTACTAAAGACCACTGTCCCTCATAAGAACTGATGCAAAACATTAAACAAAATTTTAACAAATTAAATCCAGTAACAGATAAAAAGCCAATATATCTTGATGAAGTAGAGTTTATCTCAGTTATGCAAGGTTAATTTAACATTTAAAACAATCAATGCAATTTACTATATGACTAAAATTTAAAAGAAAAACTAAATTCAAAAAATTAAAAAGAAAAATCATCTCAACAGATGCAGAAAAGTATTTGACAAATCTGACATCTATTCCTGATTAAAAACTCTTGCCAAACTAGAAATAAAAGAAAACTTCCTTAACCCAGTTAGAGGTATCTATGAAAACCTATAGCTAACATTATACTCAGTGGCCAAAGATTAAATGCTCCTCTTCCAGGATCAAGGAAAAGCCAAAGATGTTACCTTTCATCATTTCTATTCCATTTTGTACAGTATAATAATAATGAATAAAGTAATAATAATAATGAATAAAGTAAATAAAAGGCATATAAAAACAACTGAACCATCTTTATTCACAGATAACATGATTTAGAGACAATCTGATGAAATCTATAAAAAACTACAAAGAAAATTTAGCAAGTTTGCAGCATACAAGATGAATATACAAAAATGAAACATATATTTATATATAAATGTATATGAACAACAAATTGCTGAAGATAGAAGTTTTTAAGAACCAAACCATTTATAAAAGCATTAAAAGTATTAAATTCTTAGGGATAAATCTGACAAAAGATGTGAAAGATTTTTACAATAAAAACTACAAGGATTTAAGGAAAAACAAAGAAGACAAAATAAATGGAATGATATACCATGAGCTAGAACACTGAAAATAATTAAAAAGTTAATTCTCCCTTAATTCATCTATTGATTCAATTCAACCTAAGTTAAAATTCCAGCAGAATTTTGAGGAATCGACAAGCAGATTTTAAAATTCATATGGAAAGGCAAACTACCTAGAATAGCTAAAAACAATTAAAAAAAAATTAAAGGTCTAATACTACCCGAATTTAAGCCTTACTATAAAGCTATGATAACCAAGATAGTCAATATTGGTATAAAGACAGACAAATAGATCACTGGGATAAAATGGAGAGTCCAGAAAAAGACCCACATATTTATACAACTACTCTTTGATAAAGGTACAAAAGTAACTCAATGGAGAAAGAATAGCCTTTATAAGTAATTTTTCTGGAGCAAATCAGGTCCCCATTCTGATTGCAAAAGTAATCATAATAAACTTCAGTATATGCCTACAACACATACAAAAATTAGCACAAAATGAATTATAGACCTAAATTTAGGACATAAATCTATTAAACTTATGGAAAAAATATAGGTAAAAATCTTTGCAAAGTCATGAGTTAGCAAAGGTTTCTTAGCTACAACACCAAAAGCAAGATCTATTAAAAAAACAAAAAGGGAAACAAGACATCATCAAAATTAAAATTCTGCTCCTGGATTACTTTGTTCAGAAGAATGAAAAGACAATCCAGAGAGTGAGAGGAAATATTCACAAAGCGTATGTCTGATAAAGACTTTGTATTCTGTATATATAGGAAAATTATAAACTAAATAATAAATAACCCGATTTAAAAAGTGAGAAAGATTTGAATAAACAATTTATGAACAAAAATACAGGTGGCATATAAGTCCATGAAAAGATAGGTGTTCAAAATTATTACTCACATAAACAAATTAAATCCATAGTAGCATAACACTACAAACCTATGATTGAAATTTAAAAGACTGATCATACCAAGTGTTGGCAAGGAAGTGGAGGTATTTTGACTCTCATGAACTGCCAGTGGGAGTGTAAAATGGTGCAATAACTTTAAAAAACAGTTTGTGAGTTTTGTAAAAGGCTAAGCATACAACTACCACATAATCAAACCATTTCAATTTTAAGAAAAAGAAAGTATATTTCCAAGTAAGACTTGTATGTGAATGTTTACAGCAGCTTTACTTGTAATAGCCAGAAAGAGTAAGCAACCCCATTGTGAATTGCATGAATGGACTGACAAACTGTGATACATCCATATGATTGAATAGTACTCAGTGATCAAAGGAATGAACATAATATAACATGAATGAATCTCAAACTAACTAATGCTAATTATGCTAAGTAAAATAAGTTAGACAAAAAAGGACATATTGCATATTTCCATTTATAAAAATCTCTAAAAAATAAAAACTCAAATATACTGACAGAAAGCAGAGCAATGGTACCTGGTGACAGAGCAGGAGGCTGAAATTGACTATAGAGAGGAAGCTTTTGGGAGTGAAGATGTTCACTGTCTTAATTGTGATCACAGTTTTAGGATATATGTATATGTCAACACTGATGTAGTTACTACACATTGCATGCCTGTATGAAAATACATCATGTAACTCATAAATATACACACCTACTATGTACCCATAAAAATTAAAAATTTTTTTAAAGTCAAACAGTATCAAATAATTTTTAAACAAAATACATAAATAAATAAAATCTTCCATATCCAATTCCCTGGCCATTGGTTGCAATGCCTCAAAATTTTGACATTCATTTTGGTGAGGAAGAAAAGGGTACTAATATTGCATGCGCCTACAATACTGTGCTAGGCATTTTACAATCATTTATTTAATCTTCATAACAACTCAATAAACTATGTAATTTTCATTTTACCAAGGATAAAACTAATCAAGAATGTGTCAGATACAATGTTTGCTCCCAAGTCCATCTGCTTCCAAAACCCATGCCATTTCAGTAGGTCTGAAATGGGGCCACAATTCTACATATCTAACAAGATCCAGATAATGTTGATACTGTTGGTCCAGGGATCACACTTTGTGTAGCAAGGATGTATGCAAATCAGGGGTGCACAATGCATGCAACACAAGCAAAATAGAACAACCCAATAGCCATCAATGATAGACTGGAGAAAGAAAATGTGGCACATATACACCATGGAATACTATGCAGCCATAAAAAATGATGAGTTTGTGTCCTTTGTAGGGACTTGGATGAATCTGGAAACCAT
>CAUYLG010004994.1:0-41808 GCA_963573385.1 Cacajao melanocephalus | reverse complement strand
TCATAATACTGAACTCACAAATATTAATATTAATCCTAAATTTAAATGGATTAAATGCCCCAATTAAAGACACAGACAGGCAAATTGAACAAAAAGTCAAAACCCATTGGTATGCTGTATCCAGATTTATCTCACAAGCATGAGACTTGGACTCCCGCACAATAATGGTGGGAGATCTTGATACCACATTGTTAATATTCGACAGATCAACGAGATAGAAAATTAATAGGGAATTTAGACCTGGAATAAGTAAACTTAGTGAATATCTATAGAATTCTTCATCCCAGATCTCCAGAACATACATTTTTCTCAGTATTATATTGCACTTATTCTGAAAGTGACTATATAATTGGAAGTAAATCACCCTTTAGCATTTGCATAGTATTTCACAGCCTTAAATGAAATATCGGTTGGCTGTTTGTTTGTTATTTTCTTCCCTTATTCCTTCCTATCTCTGTTGTTAAGTACAATTATCGGCATAAAAGAGGTTTTTAATACCTATTCCTAGATTGTATTCCAGCCTGGGCAACAGAGCAAGAATTTTGTTCTCTCTCCCCCTTTTTTCTTTCTTCTTCTTTCTAAAAAAAAAAAAAAAACAACTTTTTTTTCTTTCTTTTACTCTCACTTTCTTTCCTCTCTTTTACTTTCTTTCAAAAAAAAAAAAAAGATTTTCTGCCTCTTTGCCCCTCTGTGATACATTTTGGGGAATTTTTTCAAATGTATCCTTAAGTTCATCAATTCACTCTTCATCTGTGCATAATCTCATGTTTAGCCTACTCATTTAGGATTTTAAAAGTAATTTCAAGTGTTATTTTTCATATCTGAAAATGCCATTTATTTTTCAATTTTTCCTATTTACTTATAGTCATCATTTTTTACTCATTTTAATGATAGGGCATATTATTTATTTAAATATTTTGTTTATACATCGTGGTTCTATTTCTTATTTCCTATCTCTAGTAATAATATCTATAGTCACTGAGGGATAAATATGTCTTTGTCATTTTTGTTGATATCTACTTATTGTGGTTTGCTTTGCAAGGTGTTTAGTAATAATTTATTATTCACTTTTTTACTTGACTTTATGGAAGCTTGTCAATCTCATCAGGAAAGGTTTTCTGCAGGAAGAAAAACCTTGTGCTTCATTGGGCTGTGTTGACTCAGCCTTCCAGCCCTACAGCTGAGCCAGGGAACAGTGTCCCAAATAGCAGCACTATTATTCACATCTGCACTCAGAGCACATCAGCCTTCCTCTCTTCTATCATACATTTTTAGAGAGCAAGAGTTATTGGAGCAGGCAATGTCTCAAAGAACATGTCCTATTCAGAATATATTTGATCTGCTGCAGAAAGATCTCTCAGGGCACCCAGACTGACGTAATACTTTGAAGCAAAATATATTTATCATAAAAATGTACATTTGTAACAATTTCACTTCAGGAAATCCACAGTTTATTAGGACTGAAAAGTTTTTAATGTGACTCTTTAAATGATTTATACCCTACTACATAGGTAGGGTTAATAATCAATTGCCTTGCCTGCATGGTTGTGCCTTGTAATGTATGATGTAACAGATAATCAATAAATTATCCTGAGAGTTGTATAAATGAAGAACAAGCTTATTTTAGTTAATTATGGCTCAAATAAAGCAAATTCTTTTAAAATAAGATCCTCCTAAAAGGCATATTATAAAGAACACAAAAGAAACTACTGGAGGTTTGGTATTTTAAAAGAATTCCAAGTAGTCTGTGGTCTTATTTAAAAAATAATCATGCAAAATATTCATAGAGTATGCTTTGTATATAAATCCTAGATCAACTTGATTTGACTGAAGATAACAAGGAGCTAAGCTTTAATAACATATATTGTCAACTTGTCCCAATAAGCTTTTAAAGGAGTGCTGGGTTTTAGAAATGTCAGAGAGAAATATTATCCACTTGTTTTTTTTTACTTACAATATAAACTTATGTGATGAGCTAGTATATTCATTTTTTTTCCCAAATATTGAGAAAATATTTTCCAGCTCACTTTCCAGGTCAGTTTCACATTGAGAAAGAAGTGTGAGTCAAACAAGTAACAATAAGCCACAGAGGAAACTATATAGAACTGTCATTCCCTCAATTCCCCAATGCAAAAAATCAATTATAGTTTCCAAAGATACATGAAATTAATTTAAGCAAACTCCAATTTACTGGAAAGAAACTTATTTCAAAAATTACAAAGGCCAAGATTCCATACTAGGTAAGGGGAACCACCAATAGGTATTGTGTACCTTCTATGTTCAGGGTCATCCTATCTCATTTTATCTCATTTAATCCTCACACAAGCCTCTCAAGTAGGTATTTGCACCGATGAGGAATCACATAGCTAGTGAACAGAGGAACCAGTGTGAGATATAAATCTGGCTAATGCAAAGCCTACTTTTTTCTAATACATCACAAGGCTTTGTGTCGGATTACCCCAGAACCTCCTATGGCATCGGTACAATGTGCCATCCACTGGAGTGTCCTATCCAAGTATCACTGGAGCTTCAAAACCACCCACTGGGCCTCTTTCCAGGTATCATTAGTGACCTTTGGGTATTTATTCTGATTGCACAATTAGCCCAAAGATCGCTGTTATGCTTAGATGCTGAATGGTGTTAGATAGAGCACGTAATAAAATTTCCTCTTCTAAACAACTTAAGACCGGCAGCTGCCTTTCTGAAAAGCCACCCAGGTACGCTGTGTTTCCTGGTCTATCAGCCCTACACTCTGCCAAACTCAGCATTTAATTCGGAAGCCAGAGAATGCTGACATTCTGACAGCTCTTGGATAAGAACAGACCATGCTGTTTGGCTTTGATTTCAAACATTTATAATCTTTTCTCTTGCTCCCTTTGCTCCATACAGGAGAGAGGCTATCAGCCAATTTCCCCACCATTTATAGCAAATCCCAAGGCTCCCTCTTTTCCAGCTGCTAAGCTGCCTGGGCAGACTGTATTACTAAATTATTGTATCTTTTTGGTAGAATGCCTGATCTGTCTTGGCATGCGCTTTGCATTGAAAGAAGCTCCTGTTGCAAGCAAAGGAAGCCAGCTACATTGACCCTTCCCACACGGCTTTCCTCTGTTACCCTCAACCATTAACTTCTTTGTTTCCCATGTATAAGCCAAATTCATAGGGGCAGTTTCTCAGCTATCTCTGCCTCCCTAGGGAGTTAAGGATTTCAAAGGGAGTTCTGTGCTACGAGTAATTCCCATAGCCTAGAGCCAGATGAATAAATGGCGTCTAGTGAATAACTACATCAGAACCAAGAGGTTTTGTTTTTCTCTTACCAAAATGTATTTCTTTGTAATACTGCAGCCACTGTAACCATGTATTTTTCCCAACAGAAGAGATTGTACTGGGGGAAGAGAGGAAATAGCCTCTTTAACTCAAGTCTGTTGTTTTCAAGAGTGTTGGTCCTTTGGTTTAACTTATTTTAATAACTTTCCATTTATATGCTATCCCAATGGGTTATAAATCTGAAAAAAGAACCATTCTGAAGAAATAAAACAAACAAAAAAAGATCTACAATCTTTAAATAAAAAGAAAGTGATTTTGTAATATAAAAGGGACAGAAACTATTTTTAATTACTCTAAAATTAATAACACTCCAATTCAATTTTCAAAAGTTATACCTTGAATTTGAACTCAAAGTCACCCAAATACCCCCGGTAAAAGCTCTGAGAACGTAATGCATTCAAATGTATCCTGTGAGTTTTCTATTTCTGTAAGCAATGAGCAGGCTAGATTTTTCTCACGTGTATCTCAAGAGATACTTCATTTCAAAAGAGCAGAAGAGTTATTAAAAGCGTAATAATATTAATAAGATACACCATAGAAAATATACAGAAATATGAAAGATAACTTATATCTAGGGAGTAATGTTTTAAATCAACATTGCTGTTGCTATAGTAAGAGATAACTAATGTAAAACAAAAATCCTCTGTTATGGTTTGGAGCTATAGCCATGGTAACAATGATGTTCAACTGTGAGAATGTTTCCAAATGATCCAGAAAGAAGAACAAAATATGCTTTAAATGTATGTAAAATGGCTTAGAAAATCGATCATTTATGGCTATCTTTCACATGACCTTTCAACCAATTAAAGAAGACATGGTAAAGATAGCAGCCAGAAAGCCTAAACAAAAGGCCCATAGATTTGCTTGGGATTTTCATGATCACAGAAGCTAGTAAGATCCGCTTTAGCTGAGGTGTTGGTACATGACATATTCATTTAGCAACTATCTCACAGAAATTTTCAGGTTGGGGCCTCATGTAATTTTCCTTCCATAGGAAAAACCTAAATGCAATCGAATGACAATTTCTACCTCTTTAACACAGAAAGAAATATTAAAGTAAGAAAATATGGTGTTCTAGCTCTGCCAAAGAAAAGTCTCTTAAATGCTATTCTTTTAAATCTACTCCAAATAGGCTTTTGTTCCACCTACCTCCATAGAACAGCCTTTATCAGTATCAGCAAAATCTCTACCTTGCTAAAATGAACATTCATAACTCTCATCTTCCTTGACCTACCAGCTAGACAATTGACATAGATTATCACCTCTCTTGGATGAAACACTTTCATTAACTCCCAAGACACCACACTCTTCTGGTTTTCATCCTACCTCCCAGGCTGTTCCTTCTCATTTTCTGCTGGCTCCTTCTGTTTCCAAATGTGTAAGCATTTAAGTGTTCCAGGGATTGACATACTTGGACCTCTTTCCTGTTTACATTTTCTGTTTACATTAATTCCTTTGCTGGCCTCAGGGTTTAACATGTCAGCAAAGCAATGACAACTCCCAAGTTCCTATTTTTAACCTGACTTCTTTGAATTCCAGACTTGTATATCCTACTGTCTTAGTTATCCTTCTCTCACACCCCACACGCAATCACATAGCAAATCCTGGTGGCTCTACCTTTAAAATATACCTGCAACCTGCCTATGCCTCACTCATCCTTTTCTCCCTCAGCTGTTGTAGCAGCTTCCGAATGCATCTCCTAGCTTTCATTTTTGCACCTCACATGCAATTCTCAACATAGAAGTCAGAGTTAGCTTAGTAAAACCAAAACAAATCATGTCACTCCTCTGCTCAAAACTCTTCACTAGTACCTCAATTCACTCTGAGTAAAAGCCAGAATCCTTACAATCCCTGTGAGGCCATATATGATCTCTGACCTGTAGATACTTTGCCCCAATTCTCTAAATAACATAACCTCTTACTACGCTCCTTTTCCCTTAACTGACATCTAGCCATATTGCCTCTTGCATCTCCAATGCATTAGGTATTCTTCTGGATCATGATCTTTGTTTTTCTGCCTGGGATTTTCTTCCCTTAGGAAGCGGCCCCCTCCAACACCTTCTTCAAATGTCTATTCCTAAAGAAACCTTACTTTATAATTTTTTCAATAAGGCCTCCATGGCCACACAAAATGGCAACCACTAATTCTTACTTCCTCCCCTGCTATATAGTTTCTTCATAACACCTATAAATGTAAAAATATATATTTTACTTATTTACATCCTAGGAGGAGATACATTTTTATCCCTATCTTTTCATTGCTATATCCAGAGATTAGAACACAGCCTGGAATATAGTAGATAATCAATAAACATTCTTTGACTAGTGGAATGAAATAAACATATAGATATTTGCATGTGAAGAAAAATTAAGAATACACACCTAAATGTTAACAGTGATTAACAATAAGTGACTTTAAAATAAATTAACCTTTTATTCTGTTTATAAAATATGTTCATTCTAGTTATCAGTAAAAGTCGAGAGAAGAAGAAGACACTCATAATTCCAACACCAACTGATAGTTACTATTAATATTTTTATATTTTTTTCTTTTCTATGCACACCTATTTTCCCCCAACAAAAATAAGATCATTCTGTGTTTATGTAATTTAAACAATTCAAATCTCACCTAAAATTGAGACGTTTATTTTCTTCACTGTATCATATCAATCCTTGAAATATTCAAATAACTGAGAGATTTTTGTTTCTCTCTTTTTATAAAGTACATTTGGTCTTTCACATTGACTAGGAGAATATGTGTGTGTTTGAGAGTCTTTTTTAGTCATTACTTTTACATTACCAAAACCATCTTCAGATCTATTTCCTCTGTTTTCATGAGTAAAATTTTGTTTCTGTCTTTGTAAGTTAATAGCTAATATTACTGAGTGCTTATAGGTGTTAAGTACTTCAGATGCATTATCTGATTTCATTCCCACTCAACATTCCCACACATAATACCCCATAATGCTCTGGGGTATTATGGTATTCCCATTTCATAGGTAAGGAGTTGAATGCTTAGATGTTAAGTAACCAACCAGGGTTACAGGGATCACTAAGCAGTGGAGCAGCAGATGAACAAGGTACTCATGCTCCTGGCTGTTAAATCATTGCATTTCTAAAATGAGGAAATTAGCAGACTTGTTATCTCTGTTTCCCTAAGTCCCCACTCATGCCCATGCCCCATTTACCAATTTATTTTAAAATAATCTAGGGTTGTAAGGTGCTGATACTATATTATTGTATATTTTATATCTTCTCTTTCTATCTTCTATTTTCAATTTGTTTAAGATTTATAGTGTTATAATAATATCAAGAATAATTATTTGAAAACATATTTTATGTCTTACAAGTTTTATTTTACATTCTAGAATCTTTTACACTAATTTTTTCCTTGCCCATTCTTGATAATTTAATTATTTATCCCTTGATCAACTGAAGTATAACTTTGAGCAATTATTTCAAAGAGATAGATTGTTTTCTAAACTACTGATATGGCTTTGCTCTGTGTCCCTACCCAAATCTCATCTTGAATTGTAATCCCCACATGACTGGATCATGGGAGTGGTTTCCCCATGCTGTTCTCATGACAGGAGTGAATTCTAATGAGATCTGATGGTTTTATAAGTGTTTGACAGTTCCTTCCACACACACACTCACTCTCTCTTGCCCACTGCCATGTAAGACACGCCTGCTTCCCCTTCTGCCATGAGTATTAAGTTTCCTGAGGCCTTCCTAGCCATGTGGAACTGTGAGTCAACTAAATCTCTTTTTTTTATAAATTACCCAATCTTGGATTACTACCCAAGCAGTGTGAGAATGGACTCATACAATTACATATCTGAAAATGACCTACTTACTATGATCTTGCACACCTTGGCTGGGCTTATAATTCTTGAATCTTAAGTTCAAATTAATTTTTCTAAAAATTGTATATACAATTCCCCATTGCCTTCTGTAAGTAACATGTTTTATTATGTTAATACCTAGCTAGATTATTTATATATATATATATATATATACATATATATATATATATGTATATATATATATATATATATATATATATATATAACTGTACTTTAGGTTCTGGGGTACATGTGCAGATCATGCAGGATTGTTGCATAGGTACATACATGGCAATGTGGTTTGCTGCCTCCATCGCCCCATCATCTATACCTGGCATTTCTCCCCATATTATTCCTCCCCAACCCCCACTGTCCCTCCCCTCATCCCCCCAAACAGACCCCAGTGTGTGATGCTCCCCTCTCTGTGTTCATGTGTTCTCATTGTTCAACACCCACCTATGAGTGAGAACATGCAGTGTTTGATTTTCTGTTCTTGTGTCAGTTTGCTGAGAATGACGGTTTCCACATTCATCCATGTCCCTACAAAGGACACAAACTCAACATTTTTTATGGCTGCATAGTATTCTATGGTATATATGTGCCACATTTTCCTTGTCCAGTCTATCGTTGATGGGCATTTGGGTCGGTTCCAGGTCTTTGCTATTGTAAACAGTGCCACAGTGAACATACATGTGCATGTGTCTTTATAACAGAATGATTTATAATTCTCTGGGTATATACCCAGTAATGGGATTGCTGGGTCAAATGGAATTTCTATTTCTAGGTCCTTGAGGAATCGCCACACTGTCTTCCACAATGGTTGAACTAATTTACACTCCCACCAACAGTGTAATAATGTTCCTATCTCTCCATATCCTCTCCAGCATCTGTTGTCCTCAGATTTTTTAATGATCGCCATTCTAACTGGCGTGAGATGGTATCTCAATGTGGTTTTGATGTGCATTTCTCTAATGATCAGTGATGATGAGCATTTTTTCACGTTTGTTGGCCTCATAAATGTCTTCTTTTTAACAGTGTCTGTTCACGTCCTTTGCACACTTTTGAATGGGTTTATTTTTTTCTTTTAAAGCTGTTTTAGTTCTTTGTAGATTCTGGATATTAGCACTTTGTCAGATGGGTAGATTGCAAAATTTTTTTCCCATTCTGTTGGGTACTGATTCATTCTAATGATTGTTTCTTTTGCTGTACAGAAGCTCTTAAGTTTAATTAGATCCCATCTGTCTATTTTGGCTTTTGTTTCCATTGCTTTTGGTGTTTTAGTCATCAAGTCCCTGCCTATGCCTATGTCCTGAATGGTTTTGCTTAGGTTTTCTTCTATGGTTTTCATGGTGTTAGGTCTTATGTTTAAGTGTTTAATCCATCTGTAGTTAATTTTAGTGTAAGGTGTCAGGAAGGGGTCCAGTTTCTGTTTTCTGCACATGGCTAGCCAGTTATCCCAACACCATTTATTAAACAGGGAATCCTTTCCCCATTGCTTGTTTTTGTCAGGTTTGTCAAAGATCAGATGATTGTAGATGTGTCGTGTTTCTTCTGAGGCCTCTGTTCTGTTCCATTTGTCTATATCACTGTTTTGGTATGAGTACCATGCTGTTTTGATTACCGTAGCCCTGTAATATAGTTTGAAATCAGGCATAATGCCTCCTGCTTTGTTCTTTTTGCTTAAGCTTTTTGATTGGCTGTTGCAGTCGGTTTGCCAGTGGTTTATTGAAGATTTTTGCATCTATGTACATCATGGATATTGGCCTGAAGTTTTCTTTTTTAGTTGAGTCTCTGCCCAGTTTTGGTATTAGGATGATGTTGGTCTCATAAAATGAGTCGGGGAGGATTCCATCCTTTTGTATTATTTGGAATAGTTTCAGAAGGAATGGTACCAGCTCCTCTTTGTACATCTGGTAGAATTCAGCTGTAAACCTGTCTGCACCTGGACTTTTTTTGGTTAGTAGACTATTAATTGCTTCCTCAACTTCAGCCCTTGTCATTGGTCTATTCAGGGATTCCATTTCTTCATGGTGTAGTCTTGGGAGCATGCAAGTGTCCACGAATTTATCCATTTCTTCCAGATTTACTGATTTTTGTGCATAGAGTTGTTTGTAGTAATCTCTGATGGTAGTTTGTATTTCTGTGGAATCAGTGGTGATGTTCCCTTTATCGTTTTTTATTGTACCTATTTTATTCTTCTCTCTGTTCTTTTTCATTAGTCTAGCTAGCGGTCTGTCTATTTTGTTATCTTTTCAAAAAACCATCCCCTAGATTTGTTGATTTTTTTGAAAGTTTTTTTTGTGTCTCTACCTCCTTCAGTTCTGCTCTGATCTTAGTTATTTCTTGTCTTCTGCTAACTTTTGAGATTTTTTAATCTTTCTCCTCTAATGCTTTCAATTTTGATGATAGGGTGTTGATTTTGATCTTTTCTTGCTCCTCATGTGGGCATTTGTTGCTCTGAATTTCCCTCTGGAAACTGCTTTAAATGTGTCCCAGAGATTCTGGTATGTTGTGTCTTCTTTCTCATTGGTTTCGAAGCACATCTTTATTTCTGTCTTCATTTCATTGTTTATCCAGTCGACATTCAGGAGCCAGTTTTTCAGTTTCCATGATGTTGTGCTGTTTTGACTTTGTTTCTTAATCCTGAGTTCTAGTTTGATTGGACTGTGGTCTAAGAGACTGTTTGTTATGATTTCCATTCTTTTGTATTTGCTGAGGAGTGATTTACTTCCAATTATGTGGTCAGTTATAGATAAGTGTGATGTGGTGCTCAGAAGAATGCATATTCTATGGTTTTGGGGTTAAGAGTTCTGTAAATGTCTATTAGGTTCGTTTGATCCAGTTCTGCGTTCAAGTCCTGGATTTCCTTGTTGATTTTCTGTCTCATTGATCTAATATTGACAGTGGAGTGTTAAAATCTCCCACTATTATTGTGCAGGAGTCTGAGTCTCTTTGTATGTTGTTAAGGCCTTGCTTTATGTATCTGGGTGCTCCTGTATTGGGTGCATATATATTTAGAATAATTAGCTCTTCTTGTTGTATTGATCCTTTTACCATTATGTAATGCCTTTCTTTGTCTCTTTTGATTTTTGCTGGTTTAAAGTCCATTTTATCAGAGACTAAGATTGCCACCCCTGCCTTTTTTTGCTCTCCATTTTCTTGGTAAATATTCTTCCATCCCTTTATTTTGAGTCTATATGTGTCTTTGCACGTGAGGTGGGTCTCCTGAATACAGCAAGCTGATGGTTCTTGGCTTTTTATCCAATTTGCCAGTCTGTGACTTTTGATTGGGGCATTTAGTCCATTTACATTTAATGTCAATATTGTTATGTGTACATCTGATCCTGCCATTTTGTTACTGGTTGGTTGTTTTGCCCTTTGGTTGGTGTAATTTCTTTTTGTGTTGTTGGTCTTTACCATTTGGTTCTTTTTTCAATGGCTGGTACTGGTTTTTCTTTCTGTGTTTAGTGTTTCCTTCAGGAGCTCTTGTAGGGCAGGTCTGGTAGTGATGAAATCTTTCAGCAATTGCTTGTCCATAAAGGATTTTATTTCTCTTTAACTTATGAAGCTTAGTTAGGCTGGATATGAAATTCTGTGTGGAAAGTTCTTTTCTTTAGGGATGTTGAATATTGGCCCTTACTCTCTTCTGGCTTGTAGGGTTTCTGCTGAGAGATCTGCTATGAGTCTGATGGGCTTCCCTTTGTGAGTGACCCAACTTTTCTCTCTGGCTGCCCTTAGCATTTCTTCCTTCATTTCCACACTGGTGAATCTGATGATTATGTGCTTTGGGGTTGCTCTTTTAGAGGAGTATCGCTGTGGTTTTCTCTGTATTTCCTGTATCTGAATGTTGCCCTGCCTTGCTATGTTAGGAAAGTTCTCCTGGATAATATCCTGAAGAGTGTTTTCCAGCTTGGATTCATTCTCCCCGTCATCTTCTGCTACATCAGTCAAGCGTAGATTAGGTCTTTTCACATAATCCTTTATTTCTTGGAGGCGTTGTTCATTTATTTTCACTCTTTATTTCTCTTCTCTTGCCTTCATTTTTTCTTTCATTGAGTTCATCTTCAATCTCTGATATACTTTTTTCTGCTTGATGTATTTGGCTCTTGAAACTTGTGTATGCTTCATGAAGTTCTTGTTCTGTGTTTTTCAGCTGCATCAGGTCATTTATGTTCCTCTCTAAGCTGGTTATTCTAGTTGGCATTTCATCTAACCTTTTGTCAAGATTTTTAATTTATTTGCATTGGGTTAGTACATGTTCCTTTAACTCAGAGAAGTTTGTTATTACCCTCCTTCTGAAGCCCATTTCTGTCAATTTGTCAAATTTGTTCTCCATCCTGCTCTGTTCCCTTGCTGGGGAGGAGTTATGATCTCATGGTGGAGGAGAGGCATTCTGGTTTTTGATGGTTTCATCCTTCTTCCTCTGGTTTCTTCCCATCTTGTTGGTTTTATATAGCTTTGATCTCAGGTGGCTGCTGGAGGATGCAGCCTTTCATTCGTCTGCCTGAAGAGGCACTGCTGGGCTGCCACTAATTCAATGTAGCTGATGTGTATTTTTCCTATATTTACTCAGGAAAATTAGGCCGGCTTCTGCAATGGCAGCTGCCCTTCCTCCTGCCAAGCTCAATCGTTCCTGGTCACTCTCTAACTGGTGTCCTGGGTGTGAAACTCTGAAGTGAGAGTTTTTCAGCCTGATAGGCTTTGTGGGGGAAAGACCCATCCTGCTGTATTCCCTGTTTCCCTGCTTTCAGTTACCCTTCTTTCTGGGGGATGGGTAGCTCCGTCCCACTGACTTTCTGGCTTTCTCGCCATCAGCCACTGCTTCCACCTAGATCTATGCTGACAGCCCTGGTGCCAGCTGAAGTTGCTGTTCTGCCCTGTTCATGCAGTTTGCTGAGGCTTTTCAGCTCAGCGAAGATCTGTTCTCTGGGTTGTAGAGGGCTTGGGTGGAGCGCAGTATCCAAACTGAAGTCCCAGAGTGGGAGATCCCCTGGTCCTCCTGTCAGTTGCATGCACCTCCTGGGTGGGGCAGTGCCCCATCTTGCCTCATCTTACCCTATTTGGTTTACACCCACTGTCCAACCAGACCCTCAAAATGAACCTAGTATTTCATTTGGAATTATGGAGACCACTCGGCTTCTGCATCTCTCACTGGGAGCTGCATTCCAGAGCTGCCTCTTATTTGGCCATCTTGAGACCCCCCTATTTTTCTTATTAGTTTCTAGTTTGTTACATTATTTAAAGAAGTACATTTTGCTTCTGCTTTAGAAAGTTATTAAGAGTTCCTGAGCAGTATAACATAATGTCGGGTTTTGATAATATTCAGATATGATTGAAAAGAAGTTTCATTTTCCATTTATGTGATATTTAGTTAGATCATACTTAGAAGATGAATTTTATTAATTTGATAATTCAGATCCTTCATAGGCAAACTATTATATTTGACCCCTCCAGTTTTTGGATGAAGTTTCTACTATATAATAAATTCTTACTGTTTACATCATTTTGAGTTATATTTTGTAATTTTATTTGACATGTAAAAGTCCATGACCACTAAAGTTTCAGTTTTTATAGAATGTCTTTGTCCCATTTTAGTTTTACATTTTTAAATTTATCATTTCCATTAATATTATGGTATCTTCTTTCTTTGTATTTGTGTGGTACTTAACCTCTCTATTTTACATTCCGCATTTTTCTAATTTATTTTATTTTACCTGACTCTTGTGTATAACATACAGATTTGTTGTTTGCTTTTGTTTTCTTTTCTTAATCAATTAAAGTGATAATACTGTATTCCTGCTTGTGTTTTTGTTTGTTGTAGTAAACTCCTTTTTCCTTCTTTCCTTCCTTCCTTCCTTCCTTCCCTCCTTCCTTCCTTCCTTCCTTCCTTCCTTCCTTCCTTCCTTCCTTCCTTCCTTCCTTCCTTCCCTTATGAGTACAAGTGATTTTTAGTTACACAGATGAATTGTATAATGGTGAAGTCTGGAATTTCAATGTATTCATCACTCACATGGTATTTGTTACCCAATAGGTAGGGGTACAACTGTCTTCCCATACTCCCCTCTTCTGAGTCTCCCATGTCCATTATACACTCTGTCTGACCTTGTGTACCCATAGCTTAACTCTCACATGTAAGTTAGAACATGTATTTGGTTTCTCATTTTTGAGTTACTTCTCTTAAAGACCTCCAGTTCCATCCAAGTTGCTGCAAAGACATTATTGCATCATTTTTTTAAAGACCAAGTAGTATTCGATGATGTATCTGTGTGTGTGTGTATGTGTAACATACATGCCACATTTTCTATATTCACTCACTGTTGTTGGACACTTACTTTGATTTCATATCTTTGCAATTGTGAATTGTACTGCTATAATCATATATGTGTGAGTGTTTTCTGATATAATGATTTAATTCCCTTTGGGTAGATTCTCAGTAGTGGGTTTGCTCAGTTGAATGGTAGATCTACTTTCAGTTCTTTGAGAAATCTCCATATTGTTTTCCCGAGAGGTTGTACAAGTTTACATTCTCATCAGCATGTTCCCTTTGCACCACTTCCATGCCAGCATCTATTTGTTTTTTTGACTTTTTAATAATGTTCATGCTGGCTGAAATAAGGTGATATCTCATTGTGGTTTTAATTTGGAATTCCCTGATGATTAGTGATATTGAGTGCTTTTTTCCCCTTCTATTTGTTGGCCATCAATATGTCTTCTATTACGAAATGTCTATTCATGTTCTTTGCCCACTTTTTAATGGGGTTATTTGATTTTTACTTGCAGATTTGTTTCCTTGTAGTTGTTGGATATTAGTCTTTTGTCAGGTACATCATTTACAATTTTTTTTCATTCTATAGATTGTCTCTTTACCCTGATGGTTATTTATTTTGGTGTACAGACACTTTTTTAGTTTAGTTAGGTCCCATGTATTTATTTTTGTTGCATTTGCTTTTGAGGTCTTCATCATAAATTATTTGTGTAGACTAGTGTCCAGAAGAGTGTTTCCTAGGATTTTATTTATAATTGATGGTTTCAGGGGTTAGATTTAATTTTAATTCATCTTTAATTCATCTTGAGTTCATTTTTGTACATGGTGAGAAGTAAGGATCCAGTTTCATTTTTTTCTACACATGGCTATCCAATTTTCTCAGCAACATCTATTAAATAGAGTGTCTTTTCCTCAATTTATGTTTTTGTATGCTTTGTGAAGATCAGTGGTTGTAAGTATTTGAGCTTATTTCTGGATTCTCTGTTATGTTCCATTGATCTGTGTATCTGCTTTTACCACTACCATGCCAGTACCAAGGTTACTATAGCCTTAAAATATAATTTGAGGTTGAGTAATATGATGCCTCCAGATTTCTTCTTTTTGCTTAGGATTGCTTTGACTATTTGGACTCTTTATTGGTTCCATATGAATTTTAGTATTGTCTTTTCTAATTCTGTAAAGAATGGCATTGATAATTTAATGGAATTGAATTCCATCTGTCAATAGCTTTTGGCAGTGTAGTCATTTCCACAATATTGATTCTTTCAATCAGTGAGCCTGGAATGTATTTCCACTTATTTGTGTCATCTGTGATTTCTTTCAGCCCTTGCTTTGTAGCTCTCCTTGTAGAGATCTCTTGCCTACTTGGTTAAGTATATTCATAGGTTTTTTTCTATGTGTACTTGTTGTAAAAGGAGTTGAGTTGTTGGTTTGATTCTCATGTTGATCACTGTTGGTATATGAGTCCTACTGATTTGTGTACATTAATTTTGTAACCTGAGCCTTTACTGAATTCATTTATTAAGTCACCTTTTGAAGGAGGCTTGAGGGTTTTCTAGGTATAAGATCATATTATTGGCAAAAAGATTAATTTGACTTCCTCTTTTCCAATTTGAATCCCCTTTATTTCTTTATCTTGCCTGATTCTCACTATATTTATTGGTATAAATATATTTATTTATTGGTTATTTTTTCTCACTATATTTATTGTTTTTTTTTAGCTTATTTATTTTCATTTTACTTTTTATTCACTTTTTTCTGTTTTTATACTTCTTCCTTGTTTTTTTTTACTCCATGCCTTCTTTAAATTTTCCCCTTCTGGAAGTCTAGAAAAGATAAAGTCAATCTCTTAAATATAATTTTTTTCCTTTAAAAATTAAGCTTATATTTTTACACTTAATTTTCAATTGCTATATTTCAAAAGCAAACAGAATTTCCTGGTTGTCCTCTATCTCCCTTAAAAGATAAGAAAATATATATAGTTACACGTTCCCACTTCCTTACTTCAATTCCACTGCTACTGCTCTTCAGTTTTGTCTCTATATTCTGAGATTTTTAGCCCAGTATAATAAAATTCAAGACGTTTTCACTCTGTAGCATACCTATGGGGATTTTTAACATTTAATGGTTATAGACTCAATATTTACAATAAGTTCATGGATGCCATTATTTCTTTAATCATTCAATCATTTATTCACTTATGATTCATTCAAAAAATACATTTTAACTTCTTTCTCATGAGGCTAAGAGACATTGAAAACAGACAAAGCTGGCAAATCCTTGTCTTCTTAAAATACATCTGTGATTTTTTTTTATGATTCATTTTACATTGCTCAGTTATGTATTTCAAGAAGGATAAATGGATAATATTATTCCTGAGTCTGTGATATCTATGAATATGTTTTATATTCAATATGAATAACAGATTAGCTGTAATTTCAATTGTATAATTTCTTCATGAAAATGCTGAGATACTTTTGTATTGTTTTACTTTTTATTATGAAAAATTTCAAATATGCTCAAATATTTCCTAGAATGAACCCAAAATGCCCCAAATGACATTCATTCACTTAATAATATCCACAAACCATCTATGTCCTTACCGAATCCTGCCACTAGATTTTAAAAAATGGAGCAAATCACAGACACTGCATCGTTTCATCCATAAATATTTCAGAACATTTCTCCTTTTTTCTTGAGCAGGATAGATTTTTAGTGATCATCTATATCAAAAAGAACTGTTTTTTTTTTAAAATATATATATATGTTACGGTACTTTAGATTCTGGGGTACATGTGCAGATCATGCAGAATGGTGGCATAGGTACATATATGGCAATGCCTCCATTCCCCATCAACTATATCTGGCATATCTCCCCATGTTATCCCTCCCCAACCTCCCTACCCCCAATGTCACTCCTCTAGTCCTCCCCAACAGACCCCAGTTTATGATCCTCCCCTCCCTGTGTCCATGTGTTCTCATTGTTCAACACCCACCTATGAGTGAGAAGATGTGGTATTTGATTTTCTGTTCTTGTGTCAGTTTGCTGAGAATGATGGTTTCCAGATTCATCCATGTCCCTATGAAGGACATGAACTCATCATTTTTTATGGCTGCATAGTATTCTATGGTGTATATATACAACATTTTCCTTGTCCAGTCTATCATCAATGGGCATTTGGGTTGGTTCCAGGTCTTTGCTATTGTAAATAGTGCCACAGTGAACATATGTGTGCATGTGTCTTTATAATAGAACAATTTACAATCCTTTGAGTATATACCCAGTAATGGGATTGCTGGGTCAAATGGTATGTCTATTTCTAGGTCCTTGAGGAATTGTCACACCACTGTCTTCCACAATGGTTGAATTAATTTACATTCCCACCAACAATGTAAAAGTGTTCTTATTTCTCCACGTCCTCTCTAGCATTTGTTGTCTCCTGATTTTTTAATGATCGCCATTCTAACTGGTGGTATCTCAATGTGGTTTTGATTTGCAATTCTCTAATGACTAGTGATGATGAGCATTTTTTCGTATGTTTGTTGGCCTTATATATGTCTTCTTTTGAAATGTGTCTGTTCATGTCCTTCGCCCACTTTTGAATCAGTGTGTTTCTTTTTTTCTTGTAAATATGTTTTAGTTCTTTTTAGATTCTGGATATTAGCCTTTGTCAGATGTGTAGATTGCAAAAATTTTTTCCCATTCTGTTGGTTGCTGGTTCACTCTAATGATTGTTTCTTTTGCTGTACAGAAGGTCTGGAGTTTAATTAGATCCCATTTGTCTATTTTGGCTTTTGTTGCCAGTGCTTTTGGTATTTTAGTTATAAAGTCCTTGCCTATGCCTATGTCCTAAATGGCTTCGCCTAGGTTTTCTTCTAGGATTTTTATGGTGTTAGGTCTTATGTTTAAGTCTTTAATCCATCTGGAGTTAATTTTAGTGTAAGGTGTCAGGAAGGGGTCCAGTTTCCATTTTCTGTACATGGCTAGCCAGTTATCCCAACACCATTTATTAAACAGGGAATCCTTTCCGTATTGCTTGTTTTTGTCAGGTTTGTCAAAGATCAGATGGTTGTAGATGTGTGGCATTACCTTCAAGGCCTCTGTTCTGTTTTATTGTTCTATATCTCTGTTTTGGTAAGAGTACCATGCTGTTTTGATTACTGTGGCCTTGTAGTATAATTTGAAGTCAGGTAGCATGATGCCCCCAGCTTTGTTCTTTTAGCTTAGGATTGTCTTGGCTATGCTTGCTCTCTTTTGGTTCTATATGAAGTTTAAGATGTTTTTTTCCATTTATGTGAAGAGGGTCATAGGTAGCTTGATGGGAATAGCATTGAATTTGTAAATTACTTTGGATGGTATGGCCATTTTCACAATATTGATTCTTCCTAACCATGAGCATGGAATGTTTTTCCATCTATTTGTGTCCTCTCTTATTTCCTTGAGCAGTGGTTCATAGTTCTCCTTGAAGAGGTCCAAAAAGAACTGTTAAACAAGTCCCAAATGCGATGTGGGGCAGAACCTGCTTGCATGATGTCATTGACTTGACTTGAGTCACTGGAGTAAATGAATGACTTCCCAGAACAAGTTCCAATCTTATTAAAATGAATCAAAGAAGAGTTTAAGCATTTTTTTATCAGGAATTCTAATGTCTTACAGTCAGATAGTTTCTCTAGCATTTAAATAAGCTGTGGAAATACTGAATATGGTTATTTCTGAATTTTTAATTAACACAGTTAACTCTTCTTGCAGGTTTACAGAACTCTTTCTTTTATAGTTTGGTTCAATGATATAAATGTCATTCTGTTTACTCATTTTTACTTTGGTTTCTTTAGAGTTCACATTGAAAAAATATTCTATAATGTCCAAAATTTTATTTATTTAATATTTTATAAATATGTTAATCTTTTATTCTGTTCTTTGAGCTATTTTTTTAAATTATCTTTTTTTATTGTCTTTTGCATGCTATGTTTCTTCATTCCTTATTGCTTCTGAAGTTTTTAAAAAGTTTCTTGCTTTTTTTTCTATTTCTTAATCTTTGAGTATGGCATATGATTTGCCACCTAAATAGAATTTGTAACATTGCATTGACTCACTTTTTCAGGTAATACTACATTATAATATTTACTTTATTCCCCTTGTAATACTAGCTTACTTTATTACCCTTATAATACTAGCTGGAGGGTGGGAACATGGTTGTCTTTATTCTCTGCTCATTTTTTCTCAGCTGCCTGGTAGAGAATGAACAGAACTTGTGACCCTCAAAGTCACACTGCAGGAAATTAGATTTGTGCTTGTCTGTTGAAACTTCTGTACTGGGGACAAACCAAGTTGGGCGTAGAATAGGTCATTATCTGAATTTGGCACATTTGCCATGGGGTTAAATTTTGTCTTCTGTTTCATTTATTTATTTATTTTGTTGTTGTTTTGTTTTGTTTTCTCTCTGTCCAGCAAAATAGGGCATAAAACCATTAGCTTGAGAGGCCTATTTATTGGAGTCTACTTTTACCAGGACGAGAACAGACACTCATATCTTCCTGACAAAACTTGCTTCCAGACTTCTCCCTTTTTATTAGGGGGTAAAAAATTTGATTCTTAAAAACTAAAAATTTTAAGACCATGGATTTTCTTTAGCATCCCTGCAATAACCAGCCTTTTCAGATTGAAGGCTATTTAGAGAGTCATTAGGAATATACTTTTCACCAACACAGCTCCAGAGTTTGTTCTTTTTCTGAGACAGGGTCTCAGCCTGTTGCCCAAGATGAAGTACGGTGGTGCAGTCAAGACCCATTGCAGCCTGGATCCCCAGGCTCAAGTGATCCTACCTCAGCCTCCCAAGTAGCTGGGAATACCAGTGCATACCACTATGCCAGGCAAATTGTTTTTTTTTTTTTTTTTTGTAGAAATGGGGTTTCACCATGTTGCTGAGGCTAGCTTAGTCTTGGTTAATGGAGTTGTAACTTGATTCCTGCCGTCCTGTTCAACATTTTCAAAGTATATTCTATCTGCACGTTACTCTTCAAAATGTGTGGTATAAAGTTGAAGTCATGCCCAGTTAAAGTGTAAGTTAAGTTTGAATTTCTCTTTTTGGTTTATTTTATCCCCATCCCCACCACCAGTGGCTTTCAAAGTGGTGGTGTATTACAAGTATCTCCCTTTGTTTTCTTCTTTCCTGGATGATATGTGTTGCTGTTTATTACTATTATTATTATTACATGTGCCATGGTGGTTTGCTGCACCCATCAACCCCCCATTTACATTAGGTATTTCTCCTAATGCTATCTCTCCCCCAGCCCCCACCCCCTGACAGGCCCCTGTGTGGTGTTCTCCCTGTGTCCATGTGTTCTCATTGTTCAGCTCCCACTTATTAGTGAGAACATGTGGTGTTTTGTTTTGTGTTCCTGTGTTAGTTTGCTGAGAATGATGGTTTCCAGCTTCATCCATGTTACTGCAAACGACATAGACTCATCCTTTTTGTATGGCTGCATAGTATTCCATGGTGTATGTGTGCCACATTTTGTTTATCCAGTCTACCATTGATGGTCATTTGGATTGATTCCAAGTCTTTGTTATTGTGAATAGTGTCACAATAAACATTGTGCATGTGTCTTTGTGGTAGAATGATGTATAATCCTTTGAATATATATCCAGTAATGTTGTACCGTGTGTGTAAATGCCTAGGGCAGATTTGGAATATTATGTAACAAAATGTGCCTGAAAATTCTGTGCCATTATTTCTTAGCATTCTGAGAACTATACGATGATGTCTATTATGTTTATTCAATCTATTTTGGCCTACTCAAACATTCTGTATGAAAAATAGGAAACTTTGTTTCTGACTTAATTATACTGTGACTTCTGTGAAGATTGTATAATGTTTGAAAATACTTAATAGGTTTTGAAGGGCTTTTTTAAAACTTTTAATCCAAAGCTTAATATTTCTCTTAAAAATAGAATTATGTTTGGAGAGGCATAAAATATTTATATTTTAGGTTTAAAATTTCATTTTAAGATCTCACTGGGAAATATATAGTAATATTTTTCTATATTTTTTACTTGTTAAATTTCAGTTATCATAAGGGAAATGCAACATTCAGATCCATAGGCAATAGGATTTGTTTCTGAAAATTTTCTCAACTTATATGAGTGAATATATATATATATATATATATATATATATAGAGAGAGAGAGAGAGAGAGAGAGAGAGAGACTTCCTAAATATATTTTGATATGTCATTCAGTTAAAAATGAGTGACAGAAAGTGTAAAATGGAAACTTTAATGTATTTCTCAGCTGGAAAAGAACTCAGAGAAACTGAATTGCTTCTGTAGTTCAGTAATATAATAAAATATGTTAAATTTAATTATATGTTGCTTAACTGTGTCATCTTTATAAAGGACACAGTGCAATAGAAAAATGCGTCTTCTAGGCAGGAGTCTAATTAAAGGAGTGATATGAATAGCTTCCATTGGGAAATGCTAAGTGGTTTCCAAGTATGGGTATTATCTCCTCTGTATAGATGTCAATGCTGTGGCTCAGAACACTCAGATTATATGCCCCAAATCACATAGCAAATGGTAAGCTTAAAATGAGAACGTTACATTTTATACAACATGGAATAATATGTAACTGAAAAATGGACTTCTTGCCATTTTACTTATAAGTGTAATAATGTTTATTAGGTATTTAATGGGAAATAGTGACTAATTACGTACGTTAGTTGAGTGTACTGTGACTTAGGGTGGTATTCTGATTGAAATCTTTTTTTAAAATTTTTCTTCAAGTTATAGGAAACATGTGCTGAGTGTGCAGGTTTGTTCCATATGTATACATGTGCCATGGTTGTTTGTTGCACTCATCCACCTGTCATCATGGTTTTACACTCCTCATGCATTAAGTATTTGTCCTAATACTCTCCCTCCCCTTTCCACCAACCTCCAGATAGGCCCCAGTGTGATGTTTCCCTCCATGTCTCCATGTATTCTCAATGTTCAACTCCCAGCTGTGAGTACATGCGGTGTTTGGTTTTGTGTTCCTGTGTTAGTTTGCTGAGAATAACGGTTTCCAGCTTTATCCATGACACAGCAAAGGACATGAACTCATCCTGTTAATGGCTGCATGGTATTCCATGGTGCATATGTGCCACATTTTCTTTATCAAGTCTATCAGTGGTGGGCATTTGGGTTGGTTTCAAGTCTTTGCTGTTGTGAACAGTGCTGCAATAAACATACACATACATATTTCTTTATAGTAGAATGATTTATAATTTTTTGAGTATATACCCAGTAATGGGATTGCTGGGTCAAATGGTATTTCTGGTTCTAGATTTTGGAGGAATCACCATACTATTGTCTTCCACAATGGTTGAACTAATTTACACATCCACCAACAGTGTAAAAGCATTCCTATTTCCCCATGTTTTCTCCAGCATCTGTTGTTACCTCACTTTTTAATGATCACCATTGTAACTGGCATCAGATGATATCTCATTGTGGTTTTGATTTGTACTTCTCTAATCACCAGTGATGTTGAGCTTTTTTTGTTATGTTTGTTGGCCACATAAATATGTCCTTTGAGAAATGTCTGTTAATATCCTTTACCCACTTTTTGATGGGATTGTTCATTTTTTTTCTTGTAAATTTGTTTAAGTTTCTTGTAGATTCTGGATGTTACACCTTTACCAGATGGATAGATTGCAAAAATTTTCTCCTGTTCTGTAGGTTATCTGTTCACTCTGATGATAGTCTCTTTTGTTGTGCAGAGACTCTTCAGTTTAATTAAATCCCATTTGTCAATTTTGGCTTTTGTTGCAGTTGCTTTTGGTGTTTTAGTCATGAAGCCTTTGCCCATGCCTATGTCTTGAATGGCATTGCCTAGGTTTTCTTCTAGGGTTTTTATGGTTTTAGGTTTTATGTTTAAGTCTTTAATCCATCTTGAGTTAATTTTTCTATAAGATGTAAGGAATGGGTCCAGTTTCTGTTTTCTGCATATGGCTAGCCAGTTTTCCCAACACCATTTATTAAATGGGGAATCCTTTCCCCATTGCTTGTTTTTGTCAGGTTTGTCAAAGATCAGATGGTTGTAGATGTGTGGTGTTATTTCTGAGGTCTCTGTTCTGTTCCATTGGTCTATATATCTGATTTGGTACCAATAGCATGCTGTTTTCATTACTGTAGTCTTGTAGTATAGTTTTAAGTCAGGTAGCGTGGTGCCTCCAGTTTTGTTCTTTTTACTTAGGACTGTCTTGGCTATACTGGGTCTTTTTGGTTCCACATGAAATTTAAAGTAGTTTTTTCTAGTTCTGTGAAGAAAGTCAATGCTAGATTGATGGGAATAGCATAAAATTTTAAATTATTTTGAACAGTATGACCATTTTCATGATATTGATTCTTTCTATCTATGAACATGGACTCTTTGTCCATTTGAGTCCTCTCTTATTTCCATGAGCAGTGGTTTGTATTCCCCGTGAAGAGGTTGTTCATGTCTCTTGTAAGTTATATTCCTAGGTATTTTATTCTCTGTAGCAATTGTGAATGGGAGTTCACTCATGATTTGGCTCTCTGTTTGTCTATTATTAGTATATAGGAATGTTTGTGATTTTTGCATATTGATTTTGTGTCCTAAGACTTTGCTGAAGTTGCTTATAAGCTTAAGGAAGTTTTGGGCCAAGATGAGGGAGTTTTCTAAATATACAATCATTTCATCTGCAAACAAAGACAATTTGATTTTCTCTTTTGCTATTTGAATACCTTTTCTTTCTCCTGCCCTGGCCAGAAATTCCAATAGTATGTTGAATAGGAGTGGTGAGAGAGGGCATCCTTGTCTTGTGCTGGTTTTCAAAGGGAATGCTTCTAGCTTTTGCCCATTCAGTATGATATCATCTGTGGGTTTCATAAATAGCTCTTATTATTTTGAGATATGTTCTATAAATACTTCATTTATTAAGAACTTTTAGCATGAAGAGGTGTTGTTGAATTTTATCAAAGGCCTTTTCTGCATCTATTGAGATAATCTTGTGCTTTTTGTCATTGTTTCTGTTTATGTGATGGACTATGTTCATTGATATGCATGTGTTGAACCAGCCTTGCATCCCAGGGATGAAGCCAACTTTATTGTGGTGGATAAGCTCTTTGATGTGCTGCTGGATTCAATTTGCCAGTATGTTATTGAGGATTTTCACATCAATGTGCTTCAGGGATATTGGCCTGAAATTTTCTTTTCTTGTGTCTCTGTCAGGTTTTGAAATAAGGATGATGAGGGCCTCATAAAATGAATTTAGAGTTTCTCTTTTTCTATTTTTTGGAATAGTTTCAGAAGGAATTGTACCAGCTCCTCTTTGTACCTCTGGTGGAATTTGGCTGTGAATCTGTCTGGTCCTGGACTTTTTTTTGGTTGGTAGGCTATTAGTTACTGCTTCAATTTCGGAATTTGCTATTGGTCTATTCAGTGATTTGACTTCTTCCTGGTTTAGTCTTGGGAGGCTGTATGTGTTCAGTAACTTATCCATTTCTTCTAGATTTTCTAATTTATTTGCAAAGAGGAGTTTATATTATTCTCTGATGGTAGTTTGTATTTCGGTGGGATCAGTGGTGATATCCCCTTTACCATTTTTTATTGCATCTATTCAATTCTTCTCTCTTTTCTTCTTTATTAATCTGACTAGCAGTCTATCTATTTTGCTGATCTTTTCAAAAAATCACCTCCTGAGGTCATTGATTGTTTGAAGCATTTTTCATGTTTCTGTCTCCTTCAGTTCTTTTCTGATCTTAGTTATTTCTTGTCTTCTGCTAGCTTTTGAATTTGGTTGCTCTTGCTTCTCCAGTTCTTTAAATTGTGATGTTAGGGTGTCCATTTTTGATCTTTCCTGCTTTCTCATGTGGGCATTTAGTGCTATAAATTTTCCTCCAAACACTGCTTTAACTGTGTCCCACAGATTGGTACATTGTCTCTTTTTTCTCATTGGATTCTAAGAACTTCATATTTTCCACCTCAGTACAGCACATTGATGGATCTTGACTCTGTCCAGCTTGCCAGTCTGAGTCTTTTACTCGGGGCATTTAGCCAACTTACATTTAAGGTTAATATTGTTATGTTTGAATTTGATCCTGTCATCATGATGCCAACTAGTTACTTTGCACTTTAGTTGATCAAAATAAGCAAGTTGATGTAGTTTCTTCATAGTGTCACTGGTCTTTATATTTTGGTGTGTTTTTGCATTGGCTGGTACCAGTTGTTCCTTTACATATTTAGGGCTTCCTCCAGGAGCTCTCGTCAGGGAAGCCTGGTAGTGACAAAATCCCATTTTTGAAAGTTTCCTCTCAAGGAGAATCTAATATAAAATGAAATAATTTGAACTGAATTATCAACATTAAGAGGAGCTGTTAATTTGACTCTTATTTTATTAAAACAATGAAACAATATTTTATAGTGATCCCAGAATATTCCAAGAATATTTAGCACAGTTTCCAAGAATGTTTAGCCTCCCTAAATGTCTCTTTAAGCTTTTCAAATGTTAAGATCACTGAATACTTTTGTTTATTTATTTGTATTTGGAAGATGTGGTAGGATTTGGAAAATAGTGAATTCATAATAATGTCAATCACAAATTATATACCTACTCAAAATAAGCAAGTATCAACATTTGGTATTTTAGTTACAAAATGAGTAAATTTAGTTCTAATGTTACAATTGCATACAAACACATATGTGTACACATACACACTGACACCCATGCATATGCAAGCTCAATCTTGTTCATTAGTTTTTAAATCTGGAACTTGAGATGAATATATTATCTCTTCTTCAAAGTTCACTATTGTCAATTAATACCGCTGAGACATCTCTAGATAAAAGTGACACATGGTAGTATGCAGACACAACCATAACTATGGTGGCTTTCCAACGACACAGATATTGAGAGGAAAATGTGCTTTTTGGTATGTGAATGTGAGAGATGTTTATACTTTCAACATGAATTTTTTTCTGTCATGTCTACCTCTCCATGGTAACCATTCTGTGTTCTGCTTGATTCAAATGTTTATTTCCTTAACAGACACAATTATACACAGCTACTTGAATTTAATGTGGCCACATGTGTCAAATCACAAGGACACCAAATTTCTATGTAGGCTAATTTGAAGTGCTTAAAATAATTTTGGGTACTGGAGTGTGATATAACGATTAAAATATCATATGGTCCTACACATTAAAATAATCTTAATGTACTAAATAAGCTTAATATTTAACACATTAAGAAATAATGTATTAAAAACAATTTATATGCAATGTAACCTCTTGCTTACTCTCTTTTAATTGTTCTTAAATGCTATAAAATTTTTATTTAAAAAATTTCTCCTTCTTTTTGAAATATTTTAAAATAACTTCAGTTCTAATTATAATGATTATTTTCTCAGTAGGTAAAAGATTTAGGTTTGCTATATCAAATACATGTTTAATTTGAGTTTTCTAGGATATCATAAGTATTCTCCATGTATAAGAGAATTCTAGCCACCTATGTACAGAGGAAAAAAGAGAAAAAAATCTGTTTCTGAACATCTAGATTTTTCCCAGACATTGAGTACTATGCAAAAGAAAGTTGTTACTGTACATAGTAGAGTTATCCCAAACATTGTGAAGATGCCCAGGAGCTCCTGCTCAGACTTGTCAACAGATGACTGAAGACAGTTTTGATTGTCACAACTAGGGAGAAGGGCACTACTGTTATCGAAAGGGTAAAGCCAGAAATGTTAAATGACATACAATGCACAGGAGAACACCCACAACCAAATCCTAGTCTGTCCAATTTGTTTCCCCTCTCTTTCTCCTGAGAAGTTACCATCAGAAAGTCAGGGTAAATTGTCTTCCTGGAAGTTTCCATACTTTTATTACATATGTATACATTGAAACATAATTTCATGCAATTATATTTTATGTAGATTGCATCAGACTGATTATCGTACTTAGAGGGTTTTTTTAAACTTGACATTGAAATCCATTTACTATGATAATTTTATCTACTTCAGCTATATAATGGATTTTGATACTTCTCTGGTGAGTTAACCTTTTCTTATTCTTATATTGCTTTTTTTTGAGTCTTTACTGTTCCCTGAGGTTTATTTTTTATTTTTAAATTTTATATAGACACCAAATAGTTGTACATATTTATGTGATGCATGTTATATTGTGATACGAACATATAATGTTTAATCATCGAATGTGGGTATTTAGCACATCCATTACCTCAAATCCATTTATCATTTATTTGTTAGGAAAATTCCAAATCTTCTTTTCTAGTTATTGATATATACAATAAATTATTGTTAACTATAGGCCCCCTATTGTAGTACCTAAACACTACCTATTAACCCCTCTTCATTCCCCATCCCAGTTACACTACTCAGCTTCTGGTAACACCAGCCTATTCACTACTTCTGTGAGATTTATTTTTTCAGTTCCCACATATGAGTGAGTATGTGCAAATTTGTCTTTTTTTAATTATACTTTAAGTTCTAGGGTACATGTGCAGAACACGCAGGTTTGTTACATAGGTATACACGTGCCATGGTGGTTTGCTGCATCCATCACAACATCATCTACATTAGGTATGTCTTCTAATGTTATCCCTCCTCAATCCCCCAGCCTCCTGCTATCTCTACCTGAGCCTCCCAAACCCCTGAAAGGCCCCAGTGTATGATGTTCCCCTCCCTGTGTCGATGTGTTCTCATTGTTCAACACCCACTTGTGAATGAGAACATGTGGTGTTTGGTTTTCTGTTCCTGTGTTAGTTTGCTGAGAATGATAGTTTCCAGATTCACCCATGTCCCTACAAAGGACATGAACTCATCCTTTTTTTTATGGCTGCATAGTATTCCATGGTATATATGTGCCACATTTCCTTTATCCAGTCTATAATTAATGGGCATTTGGGTTGGTTCCAAGTCTTTGCTATTGTAAACAGTGCTGCAATAAATATATGTGTGCATGTGTCTTTATAATAGAATGATTTATATACCCAGTATATCCTTTGGGTGTATACCCAGTAATGGAATTGCTGGGTCAAATGGGATTTCTATTTCTAGATCTTTGAAAAATCACCACACTGTCTTCCACAATGGTTAAACTAATTTACATTCCCACCAACAGTGTAAAAGTGTTTCTGTTTCTCCATATCCTCTCCAGCATCTGTCGTGTCCAGATTTTTTTAATGCTCGCCATTCTAACTGACATGAGATAGTATCTCAATGTGGTTTCGATTTGCATTTCTCTAATAACCAGTGATGATGAGCTTTTTTCCATATGTGTGTTGGCCACATAAATGTCTTCTTTTGAAAAGTGTCTATTCATATCATTTGGCCACTTTTTGATGGGGTTGTTTGTTTTATTCTTGTAAATTTGTTTAAGTTATTTGTAGATTCTGGATATTAGCCCTTTGCCAGATGGATAGATTGCAAATTTTTTTTTCCATTCTGTTGGTTGCCAGTTCACTCTAATGATAGTTTCTTTTGCTGTACAGAAGCTCTTAAGTTTAATGACATCCCATTTGTCTTTTTTTGCTTTTGTTGACATTGCTTTTGGTGTTTCAGTCATGAAGTCCTTGCCTATGCCTATGTCCTGAATGGTATGGCTTAGGTTTTCTTCTAGGGTTTTTATGGTGTTGGGTTTTATGTGTAAATCTTTAATCTCTCTGTAGTTAATTTTTGCATAAGGTGTAAGGAAGGGATCCAGTTTCTGCTTTCTGTATATGGCTAGCCAGTTTTCCCAACACCATTTATTAAATAGGGAATCCTTTCCCCATTGATTTTTTCAGGTTTGTCAAAGATCAGATGGTTGTAGATGTGCAGTGTTATTTCTGAGGTCTCTGTTCTGTTCCATTGGTTTATATCTCTGTTTTGGTATCAGTACCATGCTGTTTTTATTACTGTAGCCTTGTAGTATAGTTTGAAGTCAGGTAGCTGGATGTCTCCAGTTTTTTTTTTTTTTTTCCTTAGGATTGTCTTGGCTATGTGTGCTTTTCTTTGGTTCCATATGAAGTTTAAGGTTTATTTTTCCAGTTCTGTGAAGAAAGTCTATGGTAGCTTGATGGGGATAGCATTGAACCTATAGATTACTTTGGGCAGTATGGCCATTTTCATGATATTGATTCTTTCTAATCCTGAGCATGGAATGTTTTTCCATCTGTTTTTGTCCTCTTTTTATTTCATTGAGCAGTGGTTTGTAGTTCTCCTTGAACAGGTCCTTCACATCCATTGTTAGTTGCAGTCCTAGGTATTTTATTCTCTTTGTAGCAATTGTAAATAGGAGTTCACTCATGATTTGTCTCTTTGTTTGTCTGTCATTGGTGTATAGGAATGCTTGTGATTTTTCCACATTGATTTTGTATCCTGAGACTTTGCTGAAGTTTCTTATCGTCTCAAGGAGATTTTGGGCTGAGATGATGGGTGTCTTCAGAATATACAATCATGTTGTCTGCAAGTAGAGACAATTTGACTTCCTCTTTTCCTAATTGAATGCCCTTTATTTCTTCTTCTTGCCTGATTGCTCTGGCCAGAACTTCCAATACTGTGCTGAATAGGAGTGGTGAGAGAAGGCATTTGTCTTTTAATGCCTGGGTTATTTCACTCAACATAATGTCTTCCAGTTTTATCCATGTTGCTACAAATGTCAGGATTTCAGTTTGTATGGCTGAATAATATTCCATTATATATATATATATATATATATATATATATATATATATATAACATTTTCTTTATCCATTTATTCATGGACACTTAGGTTGATTTCTATATTGGCTATTGTGAATAGTGTTGTGATAAGCATGGGAGTGCAAGTATCTCTTATCTCTTTTATATGCAGTTTTTCCTTCTTTTGGATACATACCCAGTAGCAGAATTGCTGGGTCATATAGTAGTTCTATTTTTAGTTCTTTGAAGAAGCTCCATACTGTTTTTCATAATGGCTGTACTAATTAATCTTCCTACCAACAGTGTTCTCTGAACTTTAGTGTGAGCTTTTCACGTTTCATAAAATTTCCTTTGGAATTTTGATTGAAATTGCACAGAATCTCATAGAATTAGCACATTGTTGTCTTTAATGATCTTTTCATCTAATAATGCAATGATTTTTCTCTATGCATGTCTTTCACCCTTATATTTTTTATGTTTTTCTGTTATTTTGTTAATTTTTTTGGCAATATATATAGTCACTTTTATAAATGCTAACTTTTAAAGTATTTCTGGTATCACTTTTATAAATGCTAACTTTTAAAATATTTCTGGTATTTTGTTTCTTGTGTAGAGGAATGAAAAATTGCTGAATATTCCAAAGGTTTGCTGGGCTTACTTCATAATTGGTTGTTTTTCTATATAACCAGCCATTATATTTGTCTGTTGTTTCTTCCTTTTGCATTGATACACCTTATTTGCCAAGTACGAAATCTAGTATATTATTCAACAGAGGCATGAATAGTAAATACACTTACTATATCCCTATCTGTAAAGAGGGTAATTTTTACTTTCACCATTAAGTGTTTTATTTACTATAGGTTTTGGGTAGTTGTATTTACAATGTTAGAGATTTTTTTTTTTCTACTTCACTTTCTTCTACATCCATTCGATAAATGGATATTGACTTTTGTCAAATTGGATTTATATATCTATTGGCAAGAATATATGACTTTTCTTCTTTAATATATTACTTTGAATAGTTAAATGTATTCATTGGCTAACAGTCAACCATTTTTGCATTCCTAGTGACCATTTATTTTGCTCATAAAACATTATATATGCATGAATATACATAAACATTAACTTCTGAATTTCTCATTGAGAAGAAAGACACCCTTTGAAGAGTTTTGTTTTGTTTTAATAAGTCTTCATCTCTAACTTTATCTTATTTTAAATTTTTTATTATACTTTTAAGTTCTGGATTACATGTGAAGAACATGCAGGTTACTTACATAGGTATACATGTGCCATGGTGGTTTTCTGTACCCATCAACCCAACATCTACATTAGATATTTCTCCTAATGCTATCCTTCCCCTTCCCCCCTCATCCCCTGATAGGCCCCAGTGTGTAATGTTCCCCTCCCTGTGTCCATGTGTTCTGATAGTTCAACTCCCACATATGAGTGAGAACATGCAGTGTTTGGTTTTGTGTTCCTGTGTTAGTTTGCTGAGAATGATGGTTTCCAGCTTCATTCATGTTTCTGCAAATGACATGAATTCATTCTTTTTTATGGCTGTGTAGTATTCCATGGTGTATATGTGCCACATTTTCTTTATCCAGTCTATCATTGATGGGCATTTGGGATGCTTCCAAATCTTTCCTATTGTAAATAGTACTGCAATAAACTTGCGTGTGCATGTGTCTTTGCAGTAGAATGATTTATAATCCTTTGGGTATATACCCAGTGGTAGGATTGCTGGGTCAAATGGTATTTCTGGTTCTAGATTCTTGTGGAATTGCCACACTGTCTTCCACAATGGGTGAACTAATGTACACTCCCACCAGTGGTGTAAAATTTTTTCTATTTCTCTAGATCCTTTCCAAAAGTTAGTTGTTTCCTAATTTTTTAATGATCGCCATTCTAATTGGCATGAGATAGCATCTCATTGTGGTTTTGATTTTTATTTATCTAATGACCAGTGATGATGGGCTTTTTTAAGAAATATGTTTGTTGGCCACATTAATGTCTTCATTAGAGAATTGTCTTTTCATATTCTTCACCCTCTTATCGATGGGGTTGGGTTTTTTTAATTGTAAATTTGTTTAAGTTCCTTGTAGATTCTGAATATTAGAACTTTGTCAGATGGATAGATTGCAAAAATGTTCTGTTTTTCTAGATTGCGTGTTCGCTCTGATAATAGTTTCTTTTTCTGTGCAGAAACTCTTTAATTAGATCCCATTTGTCAATTTTGGCTTTTATTGCCATTACTTTTGGTGTTTTATTCATGAAGTCTTTGCCCATGCCTATGTTCTAAATTGCATTGCCTACATTTCCTTCTAGGGTTTTTATGGTTTTAGCTTTTACATTTAAGTCTTTAATACATCTTGAGTTAATTTTTGTATAAGATGTAAGGAAGGTGTCCTGTTTCAGTTTTCTGCATATGGCTAGCCAGTTTCTTCAATACCATTTATTAAATGGGGAATTCTTTCCCCATTGCTTGTTTTTGTCAGGTTTGTCAAAGATCAGATGGTTGTAGAATGTGGTGTTATTTCTGAGGCAACTGTTCTGTTCCATTTGTCTATATATCTGTTTTGGAACCAGAACCATGCTGTTTTGCTTACTGTAGCCTTGTAGTATAGTTTGAAGAGAGATAGCATGATGCCTCCAACTTTGTTCTTTTTCTTAGGATTATCCTAGCCATGTGGACTCTTTTTGTTTCCATGTGAAATGTAAAGTAATTGTTTTCTAATTCTGTGAAGAATATCAATGGTAGCTTGATTCAGTGCTATTCCCACCAAGCTGACTAGCTTTAATAACTACCTTTGGTTTTCCACATTTTTTCCTATGATATTTCAAGGCATAGTCCTACTTGAGACATACTCGAAATGTTCATTGGATAATTCATCTTTTTCTTCACTTCAGCAAATACTCTGCCATTATCTCTTCATGTTTCTTTTTTCCTTTTCCTATCTCTCTTTAGGTAGAAAATGTGACATAAACTATTACTCCTTTCCATATTCCTTGTGGACAAAACCCTATATTCTAGATGATTATGACAGCCCTATCTGTGAATCTCAAATTCTCTCTTGAAATATAATGAATTTCAATTTTAGTTATAGGTTTTATTTTGAAAATTCTTATCACATGTTTTGTTTCTATCTTTTAATTATTTGACTTTTATTTCATAGTGCTATTTAAGAATTTTATTATTATCTTAGGCTTTGCATTCCTATTTTTTTTTGTGTCTGCTGATACTAAAAACAGATTACTTTTCATTTTAATGATATCTTTTTTTTAAAGTATATATTTTTGTTTCTATTTGCAAATATTATGGTCTGTTGTAGAATAATCACTTTGGAGTGTATTTGTGTTTTCTTCTACTAAGTGTGATAGAAGAATTTCTATATCAAGATCAAGTTTTATGTTACGTTCTTGGCCTGTTGAATTCCACATCAGAAAATAAGTGTTAATGACAAGTAGTTACCAATTTCTACATTGAGGCTTTTTATTTTCCACCTTAGAACTCAGGTAGAAAAGTGTATTTGTTTGTTTACAGTCTCACTGATCCAGTGACCAGATTTTTCCAGATTAGATTAATGAGAATACCATTTTAAGTAGAAGTTGTTTCAGCTCCCAGCCTATGTAGGCTAACTGCTTCATCTCCTGTTCTTATGTGGTCATTCAGTATCAAGGATTCAATCTCTCTTGATTCCACTTCCTCCTCCAAACCTACCTAAGAATATCTGCTTATAGATTAATGGCTCTTGCTTTCAATTTCTTTGTTTTTCGTGCCTTGGATTTCTGTTTCAAACTAGTACAAAGCTTTGTATATTTAAAAGTTGTTACTGAGATTTATTAAAGGATACAGAATTATAGAAGAAGGTTGTAGTATTGTATACCACCATAGGATGATTATGCTTAACAATAATATACAGTTTCAAATAACTAGAAGGAAGAAATTGGATGTTCCCAACACAAAGAAATGATGAATAACATGCTCACTACCCCATTACTGTACCATAAACACATAAAATTATTAATTGGTGATTTTATATATTTTTAAAAAGTTTGATAGGTTTGCTCAATATGACTATTTGCTCATTAGTGAGAGAACCTCTGCATTAGTTTTGTTCTTCCACTTTCTGTAGCAGGAACCCTATAGAAAACAGAATTATTGTTTTTATCAGATGTAATCAAATAGCAATGTCATAATATTGTCATTTTATAAAATATAGTTATTAAAAGGAAATTAGAATAATGCCAAAAATTGTCTTATAAATTTCAATAGCCAAGAATCTATTATTCTAACACAATTACAGATTAATTTATAAAATTTTTTTGCATACTTCCTTCCACATATATACTTAATTTATCAGAACTGCAATTTTACTGTATATGGCACCAAATAGTACGCTTTTTAAAACATTGTGTAGATTTTTCTTTCCTTCTTATAAGTATATTTAAAACCTGTATCAAAATCAATTTGTAGTAATTTATGGTAATTTATTACAACATCATCTCCTAATGTTGAATTATTTCTTGCATCCAATTTGTGCTATTACATATAATGCTGCAAATAACATCTTCAAAAATTATCTGTTCATTATGTTTAAATTTATTACTTTAAAACAAGTTCCTAAAATGAAATTTCTATGTCAAATGACATGATCATTTTTATGGCTTTTCTTATTTTTACATATATTATATGTCTTTTAACAGTATTGTGCATATAGAGGTACCATCCCTGAATAGAAATTCCAATTTTCGTATATTTTATCTTCAACATTGACTTTATGTGTTTTACTTGAATGATCACAAAAATAAATTAGTTTTGTTTTTAATTTCTATTTCTTTGCATTAGATAAATATCTTCTATGTGGTTTTCTTTTTGTATTTTTCTTTGTTCTCTCTTCTCTCTCTGCTCCATTACAATTTGCTTTTCAAGTGTGCTGTGTGCACACATGTGTATATCATCCATTTACCTTTTTGAAATTTATATTTTGTCATACATGTATATGTTGATATAATTGAAATTTTTATTTACAACCACACACGTACACACACACTTTTACATATTTTAAAAATTGTGTAAGAAATAAGTTTGCATGCATACAGTTTCCCCTGGATTCAAATGAAAGAGTGTCTATTAAAATTTGTTATTCATTATGAGTTTCAGTAACGTGGGTAGGATGCAGAGCATGTGTAGTAAGACTTGTGGAGAAGATAATAATATTATTGAAGAAGCCAATAATAGTGATTTTGGTTACTATCATATTCATAATAAAATAATAGGAAAACAACTTAATTGCTGTTTCAGGATTTATGCAGATATTTTACAAGCAAATTGTTACAGATTCTTAAAACAACACAATAAACTGACAGGATTATTCCCTTTTGGCAGATGCCAGATCTAACATCCCACAACTATTGAGAGTAGAGCCAAGTTTTTATCTGCCCCCATAATAGTGAAATTGTGTACTCTTCTCACTATACTCTGTTAACATTGTGTAGTAGAATAGAGTCTTCATGGTGCTTGGTCATAGCACACATCAAAACAATTGGCAATGCCTTCTGAGTGAGGATGGTCACAGATCAGAGTGGACTGGGTAAAGTTTGATGGAGGGTGCCAGCATCAATGTGGTCCCAGGGGAACTCTAATATGATCATAGTATTTGCTATCATAGTTCCCTAGAAAAGAGTGCATCCTCCGGGACATTAAGCATCTACATCTCTCTCTCTCTCTCACCTGCTGGGTGGTAAGTTTCGTGGTTCAGCCTGAAAATTATTTTAAAGCCTTATGTGAATTGTGCTTCTATTTCTCCCTTTCCCTGAATTGCTATTTAGGTTTTGCCACTAAGCCATCCAGTCATAATTCCCCCTTTGTATTCGGGAAGCTTACTTCATCATTTTTTAAACTTTATATGAAGTTTTTGTATGCTTGAAGTCTGAATTCTGCTTTACGTCTGATCTTCCCTTTAGTGCTATACACACATTGTTGTATAATTTCTTTTGTGATATTTATTATTTCTCTTCAAATAATTGAGAGAGAAGCAGTCAAGTCTACCTGCATTCAAATCCTGACTCCATTATTTCCCTAGTATAATTTCAGGCTAGATATTAGGCTTCCTGAGCATCAGTTTTCTCATCTAATGAATAAAACAGCATAACCATAATACAAGTACTTTCCTCATCTGATTGTTGGAGGATTGAAACAAATACTGTGAAGAAAAGATTTATCATTCAACATATCATAGGCAAGAGGCATCACAGTAGTATCCCCAGCTACAGCAAAATAAGAATTACTATTTTTAGTTTCATTCATTCATTTCTCCACATACGTTTTTCAATCAGTAACTATAATTCTAATACTGTATTTTGATTGTATTTGAAATTTTCCTAGACCTACGTATTTTTATATTCACATAGTATTTACTATCGGGAACTATGTAGCAGTTAGTTAATAGGATTTAGACTCTGTATAAACAGTAATCCATTAGTTAACAATGAGGATATAGTCTGATAAATGCATAGTTAGGTGAGGTCAGCATTGTGAGAAATTGAGAGTGTACTTACACAAACCTAGATATAGCCTACCACACACCTAGGCTATATGGCATAGCATATTGCTTCTAGGATACTACCCTGTACAGCATGTTGCTATACTGAATACTGTAGGGAATTGTAACACAATGTAGGTATTTGTATAGCTAAACATATATAAACATAGACAAGGTAATGCTTTGTAGCATGAAGTTACAATGGCTATAATATCACCAGGTGATAGTAATTTTTCAGCTCCATTATAATCTTATGAGACCACTGTTTTATAAGCGGTATATCATTGACTGAAATGTCACGTGGCACATGACTACAGTGTTTAGTATGTGGAATGGTGGCAATCCTATATATTTACTAGAGTGATGTAGTATTAATAGAGTCACTTAAGTTCATTATATGTATTTCCATTTATTTGCATCTTCTAGAACTTAAAAAAATTTATGAACAATGAACACTTCTTTTATTGGGGGGTTATCTAAAAGAACTTTGTTGCTGCTAGTGTGACAGGTGACAAAGGTTTTTCCTATTGTGTACATATACTGTTGTCATAAGTAAATATATATATGTTGTTTGTGTTAATGGTCTTGGCTGAATTACATGAATGTTTTTGATTTTGTATTACTAACCTCCTAGGATTCATTATGGACTTTCTTTATTATTATTAGTGGCAATTTATCTGACACCTTCCAAGGCATGCAGTGTTGTTTATAAATAACAGTATTCAGCTTTATAACACATATTTTTATTTGTTCTGTCTTTTAAATAAGCAGGATTCCCTATAATATTTAACAATATTGTTTGTGATTCATAAGATCATTTGTTACTGAATTTGAAGGGGTCTTTCACCATCATTTTGTCATTGATTGTAATATTAGTTTTAGGCTATATGACTGTTTCTTAAAAAGTATTTTATTTTATTGTTTAAAAGTATTTTATTGAGAGGGTTGTCAATTTTTCTCTTGGATTTTTTAATGATTAACAATTTAATTTTTTCAGTCTACTGACATATTACCATTGTTACACTGAAGTATCCTTTTATCTCTGTGTTCCATGACACCTTGAGTTTGTTTTTCTTCTACCTTAAAAAATATTAAAACAAAAAAGTTAATTTTTATTTTATAAGATTGGATTAGAGTCATAATTAAGTCACTAGGAACTTTATGCATTTCTATTGTAATTTTTATTTTCTCTTTTTTAAATCTCTGATATAGGGGTATACATAATTTTGTATGCTCTTTTCACACATACACACAAAGTAGATGTAATGGTCAGAAACATTTTTCGATTTTTTTTGAGATGGAGCTTCTTTTATTTTTATTTTTATTTTTAATTTTTTCAGTGGAGATGGGGTTTCACCATGTTGGCCAAGTTGGTCTCAAACTCCTGACCTCAAGTAATCCACCCACCTCAGCTTTCCAGAGCGCTGGGATTACAGGCCTGAGCCACTGTGCTCTGCCACATTTTTCTTTCTTAATCCAATAACTTTAATATGTTTATAACTATAGCTGTTTATAGCTATAAGTATTTGTACTTATACTTTATACTAACAGAGGATTATCTTTTTTAAAATAAAGTTATTTTCCCGATTTTTGTGTATAGTAATAAATGTCCATGTACAGAAGTTCTCTTATTTATGTATAATTTTATTTTATTTTTTCAGCCTCTGCAGAATAAAACTGGTATCTTGGTGTTAAATTTTATGAAAGTTCACAGGTCTGAAATCGTTTTTCTCTCATTTTCACATATGAATGACAACTTACTTGGGTAAAGCAGAATTCTTGGATCACACCTCTTTTTTTCTTGGATCACACCTCTTTTTTTTGTAAGACTCTGAAGTTATTCCTCTATTGCTGTCTGATGTTGTGTGTCACAGCAGTGAACTCTGAAACAATAATGCTTTGACTTCTTTGAAAGAGTTTGCTTTTGTTCTCTTACAGGCATAGAAAAAAACCTTTTTTTCCTTGAAATTCAAGACTATTTCCTTGGCAATTTTATTGAGGTCATTGTGAATTCAATCTCAACACTTTTTTGGAGTTTTGAAAAGTTTTCTTTAATTTTATACCTTCAAGTCTTTTTGTTAAGGGTTATAAGCCAAGTGAATTGCAATAAACAACTTATTCTTGTTTATTAATTCAGTTCTACTTCTGTGTTCTGTGTTTTCAATATCTGTCAAGTCCTTTTTCATCCTCTGTGTCTCTCTGTTGAATGGGTTTTTATTTTATATGCATCATCTGCTTAACTTTGAGTAAACTGATACATATTTAAGCAACATGAATTCTAATATATACTTCTCCGAATCATTTCTTAAATAAATGCTTGTTAAAATTATAACCAAAAAAAGCTTATAATCCCAGCACTCAGAAACAGGTTATAATTATCCCATGTTCAGAAGTGTGTAAGCATATGATGGTGTTATAATGTACATATAATATATTAGAGACCTGAATCCATTTTTGACTCAGCATATAGCAGGCATTACATACATCATCAAAATGTAGACATTTTAGAAAAGCAGCAGAAAAACATCATTTGTGATAACCATATCCAGATAATGACTACTATTAAAATGGGTATGACCAATGAGGACGTACATACAATTTATGTAGAGTTTCTGTATTCTGTAAATTTTATTGACAACATATTTTAATAATTTCTGTAGCCTTAATTTTCTTTGTATTCATTTAAATGGCTCTGTAATATTATGCTCTTTTATGTACTAGTATTTCCTTATTATATATGTAAGTATATATGTGTATGTGTGTATATGATATACATATATGTATTATGTATATATAAAGTCAAATTATGCATGAGACATTGCCATACAAAAATAGATTCAGGCATTTTTAATCATTAGCAAAGATTTTAGAAATAGCAAGGTTTATATTGTTCCTGTGGCTATTTCCATATCAGCAATATATGTGGTGTATTGTTCTGAGAGTAGATAATCATTCATATATACACAGATATATATTTGACTTCATTTAATTACTAACAGAATGAAATGAAAACCAAACTGTCTGAGTTTGACATCAAGTGACCATTGAGTGAAGTTGGACATGTCTGTTGCTATATAGCTAAAGGGCCAGCAAAACCTGTCTTGCATATAGACCATGGAGAAAGATGAGAAACCACCACCTTGTAACTATGAAAGTTTCAAGCTTCTGCTGTTTGTTCTTCTAGACATTGGTAAGATTATTAGCAGTATCTTCTGCATTGGTAGAGCAGGCTTGAGTGGTGCTTTAACCCTTCTGATTGTAAGATCATAACATAGTTTGTCATTCCAGTAACTACCTGCAATTACTTTTCCTGACCTAGTATCTAAGGCGTATACGTTCTCTTTGTGTCATTTTCCCCTTCTCAGTGGAATCGGAGTTTGTGTTAATGTTTACAAGAATCAGGACTTTTAAAGTACTTAAAATTATATTTCGGGCCTGATGCGGTGACTCACTTTGGGTGGCTGAGGCACACAGATTTCTTGAGACTAGCAGTGCAAAACTAACCTGGGAAACACGGAGAATCCGCATCTCTACAGAAAACACAAAAATTAGGCTGGGCGCAGTGGGCTCACACCTGTAATCCCAGCACTTTGGGAGGCCAAGGTGGGCAGATCATCTGAGGTCAGGAGTTCAAGACCAGCCTGGCCAACATGATGAAACCCTGTCTTTACTAAAAGTACAAAAATTAGCTGGGCATGGTGGCATGTGCCTGTAATCCCAGCTACTTGGGAGGCTGAGGCAGGAGAATCACTTGAACCCAGGACGAAGAGGTTGCAGTGGGCCGAGATCATGCCATTACACTCCAGCCTGGGAGACAGAGCAAGGCTCCATCTCAAAAAAAAAAAAATACAAAAATTAGCTGGGCCTGATGGCACATTCCTGTAGTCTCAGCTACTCAGGAGACTGAGGTGGGACTATGGCTTAAGCCTGGGAAGCCAAGACTGCAGTGAGCTGTGATCCTGCCAGTGCACTATAGCCTGAGCAAAAGAAGCAAAACCATGTCTTGAAAATAAAAAGTATTTCAGTACATGTTGCATGTTTCAGTGTGTATGCTAGAGTGTATGTGAATTTATTTATATCACATAGGTCTTTACTGGAGATAAAGGAAGAAGGAAAATGAATGACAAAAAGGAAAAACGGAAGCTATTTTTCATAGTTTTGTAAAGCTGTTGATAGATACTCTCTGGAAAACTGTTCTCTTGTCAAATAATTTTTAAAATGCTATATGACACAAATTTAAGACAATTATATAGAGGAATTAATATGCTAAGTTGTGTTTTAATTTCTATAATTCATTTTACAGTGTATTACTTTCTCAAGACAGCAAGAAAATACCTTCTGTAACTAGTGTTCCTTTCAACAAAGTTTGTGAAATGAAGTATCTTTTTTTTTTTACCTATATTCTTCTTTTTTTTTCTTTAGATAATCTTCCTTCCTTCTCGATGAAGTTCCAGTAATAGCTCACTCTCATTGTTCAGAAAGTGGGACTGGTGGAAATAAGCACATCTCTTACTCTTATCCAGAGAAAAATGTTTCTGATACCTCATTTCCCCCAAGATAGTTTTTCTTATATCCTGATTATATCGTATATTATGTGCCCCACAGTGTAGAATGCTCTGAAGAGCACAGGCTTTTGAATAAGGCAGACTAAATCTGGTGCCTCTTGAGCACTTATAAGATGTGTGATGTTTAGTGAATTATGTTACCTCTCAGGACCCCATTTTTTACCATAATTTAAGTGTAGATCATGTTACCTTTCTTAAAAGTCACTGGGATAGATAGTAGACTTATTTCCAGATTATATAAAATATTCTGACACATTAGAATGAAAAGAAAATGACCAATATTCATATGGAAACATTGTCTACATGAATTCCTAAAGAGAGAAATGCAATCTTATTTTTTAAAATAAACTTTATTGTGTACTATCATCTCATATATTTACTTATTTTTGCCCCCTTGTGACAAAAGCAGCTATAATTTACTCACTTACCAAAACTCCTGGGTACAATACCCTATTATTAACTGTCATTTCTCATGGTCTACATTAAATCTTTCTACATGTTAATCCTAAATATTTGATAATTCATATCATTTGAACTACATCTCCTCACATCATCTATCTCCCACATCTTGACCCTGGTAACCACTATTTTATCCTCCACCTCTATATATTTGATTGTTTTAAAAATTTCACATCCAAGCAAGATTGACTGGGTGGGGTAGCTCATGCCTCTAATCCGAGCACTTTGGGAGGCTGAGGCAGGTGGATTACCTGAGGTCAGAAGTTCGAGACTCGCCTGGCCAACATGGTGAAACCCCGTATCTACTAAAAAAAAAAAAACAAAATTAGTTGGGCATAGTGGCTCACACCTGTAATCTCAACTACTCAGGAGGCTGAGGCTGGAGAATTGCTTGAATTCAGGAGGGGGAGGTTGCAGTGACCTGATATCGTGCCTGGGAGATAGAGCAAGACTCCTTCGAAAGAGAAAGAAGGAAAGGAAGGAAGGAAAGGAAGGAAGGAAAAGAAGGAAGGAAGGGAAGGAAGGAAGGAAGGGAAGGAAGGAAGGAAGGAAGGAAGGAAAGAGAAAAGAAAGAGAAAGAAAGAAAGAAAGAAAGAAAGAAAAAAAAAAGAAAGAAAGAGAGAAAGAGAGAGAGAGGAAGGAAGGATGGGAGGAAGAGAGGGAGGAAGAGAGAGAGAAAGAAAAAGAGAGAGAAAGAAAGAGAAGGAAGGAAAGGAAGGAAAGAGGGAAGGAGAGAAGGAGGACTCTCATAAAAGCAAGACTATGCAACATGTTTTTTCTTTGTTTGTTTGCTTGTTTGTTTTTTTTTTCCTGTGTCTGGATTATTTTACCCTGCATAGTGTCCTCCAGGTCCATTCATATTGGGACAAATGACAGGATCTCCTTTTTTTAATTTTTTAAATGTTTTATTTTAGTTTTTTTTTTTTTAAAGAAAGAGAGATAAAAGAAGAAAGAAAGAGTGAAAGAAAGAAAAAAAAGAATGTAAGAGAGAAAGAAGAAGAGAAAGAGGGAGAGAGAATGGGATTCTTGTTCTATTGCCCAGGCTAGAATGCAGTCTAAAAATGGGTATTAAAAACCTCTTTTATGCCAATAATTGTGCTTAACAATGGAGACAGGAAGGAATAAG